>JAJIBD010010175.1:0-28142 GCA_021461705.1 Cryptotis parvus | reverse complement strand
CTTATCCCATGTATCTGGCCCATGTAATGTGGTGAGTGATTCTGCATATGTAGTTGGTTTATTTCCTGGAATTGTCACTGCTTCTTTAAATGCCCATAATCCTATAATTCAGGAGCTGCTCCATAAACTACAAGATCTCCTCCGAAATAGAACATTCCCTATATACATCTCCCACATCCGTCTCACAGCCGACTCCCGGGCCAATGGTTCGAGGAAACGAAGCAGCAGATCTCTTGGCAGCACCAGTATTTAAATCAGCTGAGGAAGAGCACCAGACTCTACATACAAATGCCCGCCGCCTTCATGTACACCATGGCATCCCATGGAGACAAGCTAGACAAATTGTCCAAGCAACTGTCCTGTCTGTGCTCCTTTTACATTGTACATCTCATGTAGCAGGAGCAAAACCTCGAGGTTTACAGACAAAACCAATTGTGGCAGATGGATATAACTCATACTAACTTATTTCCCAACAAACCTTTCCTTCATGTGGTCATCGATACATATTCCCGGTTCATATGGGCTGTTCCTATGACGTCTGAAAGAGCTAAATCTGTTTGTTCATTTTTACTCCAGTGCTTCTCCGTCATGGGTATTCCCCATACCATAAAAACAGATAATGGTCCTGCTTACACCAGCAAAACCTTCAAATCCTTTTTGCGAGGAATGGCAGATCAAACATATTACAGGAATTCCATATAATCCACAAGGACAAGGAATAGTTGAACGTGCCCACAGAACACTTAAAACTCAGCTATTAAAGCAACGAAAAACAAGCATGCCTCCAATGGATTCTTTATCTTTAACATTATTTACCTTAAACTTCTTAAATATACCTCAAGGAGATCCCTATACCGCGGCTGAACGTCACTTTCAAGAAGATATGCAAACTCAAAAACAGTCAATTCACCTATCTGGGTGAAAATTGATGATAAATGGATTGCAGGTCACCTCCTCATTCGGGGAAGAGGCTATGCTTTCATTTCTACAGACGATAACCCTGCCAAGAAACTCTGGGTCCCTCTGCGACTTGTTAAGACTAGAATTCTCCAAGAATCAGAAAACAATTAATTCTTTCAATATAAAGTCTTAAATTTTAAATTGCAAGTTGCTGTTTAAACTTCCTGGATTGGTTCCTTTTAATAATGATCTTGTTTTGCAGTCTGTGATCATGGTTCATGTCTAATATCTTGCCTTACAGCCTAAATATTTTCTTTCTTGCAAAAAAAAAAAAAAAAGGGTGGAAAATGGGTGGACTCTGATCACAGTGCTCATTACAAAAAATGTTTGCTAAATCAATAAAAAATTGTTTTTCTAATGATTCTGTTCACAGGATGAGATATTCGAATCCAGTAAACCTGCGCTACAGTGCTCAATACTCCGAGACTCCTAAAACAGTGCTCGCTAAAAAATTTAATAATTTGCAAAACTAATTTTTCCCAATGCTCTATTCACAGGAAAAGACACTTTCTCACCATCATTTGCCGGCTTTATATTTATGAAGCTTGACTCGTTACCATTTATCACCCTAAATGGGTCACATATACAGCTGTAAGATATTGATCGATCAAATGTATGTGTGCGTGGTGTGCATGTGGTGGCCACCATTATGTTTGCGATTAATGTTGTGTCTATGTTATGTCTCAACTACTACCTTCTCAGTTTCTGACCACTACAAACCTCTATTACATTCATCAACTCCACTGCTGATCCACTAGATTTATCAATTTTAAAATCATCAATTCTCATACTTATTTCCCTGCTCCACCCATGTTGGAGCTTCTTTATATTCTTCTCTCCATCCCAGACTTGGATCCCTACAAAGCCTTAAAATCTCTACTTGTGATTAACCTCGAAAAGTGTTTTTGTCTCGCCTAAGCTACAGGTACAGTTACCGGTGCCAGTGTTCCCTTGCTGAAGAAGCCCTGCAAGACGCCCACACCGATGTTCCAGACACCTGCTCCAGCGCTCAAGACTCCTGTTCCAGAGTTCAAGATATCACACCGATGTTCCGGACACCTGCTCCAGCACTCAAGACTCCTGTTCCAGAGTTCAAGATACCACACCGATGTTCCCGACACCTGTTCCAGCACTCAAGACTCCTGTTCCAGAATTCGAGATACTTGTTCCAGTGTTCCTGAGACCCAATCCAGTGTTCCTGACAATTCAACGAGTTCCTGATCGCTGCTCTCCAAAGACTCATACTCATATGATCACCGCTATTGCTGTTCCAGAAGTAGCCCCACAGACTTTGTTCCAGACACCCGACTTTACATAAAATATAGCAAATTGACTCTCACAAATTATGGACAATGCAAACTATAGTCCGTTATAATCAGACAGCTAAAAACACTTTATCTTGAACTTTGCTTTGGGTCCAAAAAACAAGTTAGGATCCTAAAGTAACATGTATTATCATTTTGCAATTGGAATTGTTTTTTCTTATCTTAATTTTCTGTACATTACTAAATATTTCTTACCTTTTCAATTTTTATTAGTAAACTAATCAGGGGAGTTGTTGCAGGACTCCTAAGGGCCGCTGCATCTGCTCTGGATTGCCTCCCCGCAGATCACTCCGTAGATAAGGGGGTAGTCTAAATGTGGCAGTTTATCTGACCATGTATGCTGTACTAGCTGGTATAAATATTCTCCCATGCTATCACAATCATCGTGGGACTAGCTAGATCTTACCAGCATATTAGCCTGGCCACGTAAGGACACCTAAGTAATTAGACCAGAGAGAAATGCTGTTTGCTTCCAAACAAACAAGCATGGCTCCCTGATAAAATATAAAACTACAATGAAGTAGAGGAGACTTGTGAAGGCTTGGAGAAATATTTAACTGGCATTGGTGTTGATCTTTGGTACAGTGACATGCCATCTCAGAAACCCCCTTCTCTACATTTCAAAGGCATTCCGGCTCAAAACATTAGCACAGTAAAGGCCCTAGGTGAGATGCAGGGAGGGACTACCTAAAGGCATTGGACCCTCCCTGCTTTCCATAACAATGGGAGGAAGGTCTGAGTTGCTGGGGGTATAAACTAGCCGGTTCCCGCCTCCCAGTTTTCTTCTTCCCAGTGGGATTTCGCCTTGTGAGCGATTATTCCCCTTGGAAGTTTCACACGTGGTGGTTGCCATCTTGGCCTACACGTGGCTGGGGTTCTAGCCTGGAATCCTAAGCATCGGGTTTTTCCTTTTGCTGATTTGTATGCCTGAACCTGTGATAAGTAAAGTCTTTTTAAAACCTCATCGGATCCCTGAGTGCTCATCCATTCCTCGCCGGCTCGGAGGTAGAAGGGAACTCGCTTCCCGGCACTGTCGGGGGACCCCGGCGGAGCGCCCCGACACACTGCTGTGGGGCATTGTGCATATACATACCACATTCTGTCCGCCCACTGCTGTGGGGCATTGTGCATACACATACCACATTCTGTCCGCCCACTGCTGTGGGTCATTGTGCATACACATACCACATTCTGTCCACACACTACTGTGGGGCATTGTGCATACACATACCACATTCTGTCTGCCCACTGCTGTGGGGCATTGTGCATACACATACCACTTCTGTCTGCCCACTGCTGTGGGTCATTGTGCATACACATACCACATTCTGTCCACACACTACTGTGGGGGCATTGTGCATACACATACCACATTCTGTCTGCCCACTGCTGTGGGGCATTGTGCATACACATACCACTTCTGTCTGCCCACTGCTGTGGGGCATTGTGCATACACATACCACATTCTGTCCACCCACTGCTGTGGGGCATTAAATGGCTTCCAAATCTTGACTATTATAAATAGTAGTTGGACTACACTATGTATTCTTAGAAAGGCTTATCAAGGGACAAATATTTATATACCCACAAAAACAGAAAAGGGTCCATAATAAAACAAAATTCAGGGCAGCTGGAGTGATAGCACAGCGGTATGGTGCTTGCATACGACCTACCCGGGTTTGATCCCTGGCATCCCATATGGTCTCCCTAGCCACCGCCAGGAGGAATTCCTGAGTGAAGAGCCAGGACAACCTCTGAGCGTCGCCGATGCCACCCAGAAAGCAAAAAAAAAAAGTGATTAAAACAAAATTCAGGGATTCTAATAGGCTGTTCTCTGGATCTTGACTTTTTTTTTTTTTTTGCTTTTTGGGTCACACCCGGCGACGCTCAGGGGTTACTCCCTGGCTCCGCACTCAGGAACCACTCCTGGCGGTGCTCGGGGACCACATGGGATGCCGGGATCGAACCCAGGCCGGCACAGGCCGGCCGCATGCAAGAGCAAAACACCCTACCCGCTGGGCTATCGCCTCCGGCCCTGGATCTTGACTTTTGGATGATGGTAAATCATCCAAATCTCTTTCTTTGGCATGAACCCCAAGACTCCTGGGGAACCAGAGCGATAGTACAGCAGGTAGGGTGTTTGCACCGCATGTGGCTAAGCCAGGTTTGATCCCCGGCACGCTACATGGTCCACAGAGCACTCCAGGAGGGATACCTGACTGCAGAGCCAGGAGTTACTGAGCATTGCCAGCTGTGGCCCCAAAACAAGAACCGAAAACTTGGGGATCCAAGATACAAAAAGAAAGTCACCTTTAGCAGAGAATCAGAAGTGGAATGGTGTCGGGCGCGCCCGCCGGGTACCCGACAGTGCCGGGAAGCGAAGTTCCCTTCTACCTCCGAGCCGGCGAGAAATGGATGGACACTCAGGAATCCGATGCGGTTTTAGAAGGCTTTACTTATCACAGGTTCAGGCATACAAATCAGCAAAAGGAAAAACCCGATGCTTAGGATTCCAGGCTAGAACCCCAGCCACGTGTAGGCCAAGATGGCGACCACCACGTGTGAAACTTCCAAGGGGAATAAACGCTCACAAGGCGAGATCCCACCGGGAAGAAGAAACCCGGGAGAGGGGAACCGGCAAGTTTATACCCCTCCCCCCCGCCCCCCTCCCAACTCAGACCTTCCTCCCATTGTTATGGAAAGCAGGGAGGGTCCAATGCCCTTAGGTAGTCCCTCCCTGCATCTCACCTAGGGCCTTTACTGTGCTAATGTTTTGAGCAGGAATGCCTTTGAAATGTAGAGAAGGGGGTTTCTGAGATGGCATGTCACTGTACCAAAGATCAACACCAATGCCAGTTAAATATTTCTCCAAGCCTTCACAAGTCTCCTCTACTTCATTGTAGTTTTATATTTTATCAGGGAGCCATGCTTGTTTGTTTGGAAGCAAACAGCATTTCTCTCTGGTCTAATTACTTAGGCTAGGCTAATATGCTGGTAAGATCTAGCTAGTCCCACGATGATTGTGATAGCATGGGAGAATATTTATACCAGCTAGTACAGCATACATGGTCGGATAAACTGCCACATTTAGACTACCCCCTTATCTACGAGTGATTTGCGGGAGGCAATCCAGAGCAGATGCAGCGGCCCTTAGGAGTCCTGCAACAGAATGGTACGTCAGAATTTTCATTGTCTTGGCTAGGGACTATAGGGAAAAGAAAAACCCTTTGCTGATGTTTGCATGTTGATGTTCTAAAAACAGGCCTCCAAACTTCCTTGACCAACTATGCCCTTTCAGAAAAACTACTCAGTGCCCATGGGAGTTAGGTGAACAAAGCTTATTCTCCCTTCATCCTCTCCCTGCCTCCTGGGACTGTTCTAGCACCCCTGCCTGGGCAGCACTGCCCAACTAGAGAAACTCAAGATTTGGCAATTAATTAAAATAATAACGGGGTGCTGGAACACCTGCTTTGCATGACAAAGTCCGAGGTTTGATTCCACAGAGTTCCCTTCCACCTGCCCTCTCCCCAAGAAAAAAAAAAAAGGAAGACCTGTGAAGTTATACTAGTTTTTTTTTTTTTTTGGGTCACACCTGGCAAATGTAACCCCTGGGTTTCTCCTGGCTCTGTACTCAGGAATTACTCCTGGCAGTGATTGAGGACCATATGGGATGCCGGGATCGAAACCGGGCCGGCATGGGCCGGCCGCGCAAGGCAAACGCCCTTCCCGCTGGGCTATCACTCCGGCCCCAAGTTATTCTAGTTTTAAGAGGAAAGTTTATCTAAACCTTGAAATACAGCTAAAGAATACATTAAAAAAAACTTTAATAAGTGAGAGCAAAGATATTTGGGGGGGTGTCTTTATTATTGATGTAATAATTCAAAAGCAGATTTTAAAATTATATTCACAATTATACCAAGTATTTTAAAATGTCTTTTTTAATCTAGATTATAAAACTGATGCATTCTTATAATTCCTGAGTGCAGAGCCAGGAGTAACCCCTGAGCGTCGCTGGGTGTGACCTAAAAAAGAAAAAAAAAAAAAAAGCGTGCCCTCCTTCTTCGAAGCTGTGGTTTGAGTGTAGTTTTAAAGATTTAGGGGCTGGAGCGAGAGCCCAGCGGGTAGGGTGTTTGCCTTACACGTGGCCGGCCTGTGCCGGCCTGGGTTCAATCCCCAGCATCCCATATGGTCCCCCGAGCACCGCCAGGAGTAATTCCTGAGTGCAGAGCCAGGAGAAACCCCTGAGCATCGTCGGGTGTGACCCAAAAAGCAAAAAAAAAAAAAAAAAAAAAAAGATTTAGAGGGTAGGGCGTTTGCCTTGCACGTGGCTGGCCCATGCTGGCCTGGGTTCCGTCCCCTGCATCTCATATGGTCCCCTGAGTACTGCCAGGAGTAATTCCTGAGTGCAGAGCCAGGAGTAACCCCTGATCATTGCCGAGTGTGACCCAAAAAAAGCAAAAAAAAAAAAAAAAAATTTAGAAAGTAGTCATGAACTCGAACTTACTTCCAATATTTTAAAAAAGCTTGATAGAAGTCACATTACATTAAGAAAATGCTCAAGTTAACAAAAGTTTGATTCTTGCTGGCACTGTGCTGAGTTGGTGATGATGCTGATTATCAGAAGTTGTGACAGCTCTTTCTTTCCCTTTCACTAACAAAAAGTCACTTAGTGAGAACAGTGTAATTCGACAAATTAAACTATTCAAACATATAATTCAAAGGGAAAAGTATTTAAAGGGTTTTCCAGTCCTAAAAAATTTGCTATCCTAAAATTTCACTATCCTACACTTTTCCATCCCTTGGTTCCCAGCTTATTAAATATCATTTCTGATTATCCAAGCGTTTCAACGGAGCAAGAGGGAGTCAACTCTAATAAAATCTTAACTTCCTTCAAAAGATCACTCACAAGTGAACAAGTAAACACTACTGACCAGCCTCAATGCTTAACAATTCAAAGAAATGACTTAAAAATTCAGGCAAAGATGCTTGATACTGTAATAGGAACTTAATACAAATTTATTAGATTTCAAAACATGAACTGACATTTTCCACTAGCTTATTTCCACATTAAAGAAAGAGATGCAGGTTTCAAATAAGGTTGTATGAGGTTGATCACTACCCTATACTCAGCCAAGACACACAAATAACCAGAAAACATCTCATGGAATTCCCTGTGAGCAATCTTATCAATGCCAGTTTAATTCAATTTTAACAATATTTTAAGCCAGATGGCTTTCAAAGATTTCCTCTGAAAGCCATTACAGATGGTCTCCCATAATATCCCTCAAAACTACATTTAAAATATGCATGTTTCTTCACCTGTAATTTGCCATTCTCAAACCAGTCAACAATGAGAAAACTTGTCTGTAGTTTGAGTTGTACTAGTCTCTGATAAAAACCTCCAACATTATTTGAAATTTGATATTAACAGTATTTAGTACATTCTCTCCAACTGCACCCAAATCCCACCAGCTTTCCAAGTGACACACACCTCCCTCTAAAAGGCAAAGTGGGAGATTATATACTGACGTTCAATCTTCAGTCCACTATTCTTGAGTGGTTCAAATCAGTGAATGAATTCTTGCCATTCAACCAAAACCGTAATTCTGAACCCAATTTGATTTGCAATTTTAAGACTAGTCAGTACTAAGGCAAGACATTTTTCAGAGTGAAAACACTACTTTACTTGTGCTCAAACATGAGACCAAATTAGGAAACAAGTGTGGGGCAGACATTTTAAGTATGATTTTGCTTAAACCTACGTCTTTGATAGGTACATCTGCCTATAAAAATGTTTATAGTGCCCTTGTGTCACCTTTTTCTTCCCTAACCCTCAATCAACATTAAAAAAAATCTAATAATGCCTTTTCCAGGTGTCAAAAGCTGATTAATAGCGTGGTATCTGCCTCCGTTTGGAAATAGGAAAGCAGATATCCATTACTGTGGTATCCAAATTATTTCTAAAAAGGGCTCACATTAACACGAATTAGAGGACCATTACTCGAGTCACTATTTCAGAATGACTTGGAACCTCGTAAAGTTCCAAGTTCCCAAGAGAAAAAATAAAGCAACTTCCTCACTCCAACTCTTGCAGATGTCAATTTCTAATGTATTTTCCTCAGCATTTATATGAAGCCTTGATTGAAACACTTGGGTTTTGTTTATAAAGGCTTTACTCATGTTTCATCAGGACAAAGACAGTTGTCAGCTTGTCACCTACGCCTGGTACTCCTAGATTTCACTGTGCTAAGATACACCGACAGCCACTTGGAATTGGAATCCTCCCTTCTTTCCTAAGATTGCACGTTTTAAGAATAAGCAGAACCTCCTGTAATGCCAACAGCTTTAGCTCTAAGGTTAAATATAGCAAACCTGGAGCAAAAAAAAAAAAAAGGCCAGGAGTATTAATTTGATAGTCCACCAAGTACATTAAACAAAGAAAATGGCAGGCACTAAAGAAAACAAAAAGGCAGGTTCCAAAAATTTACAGTGAGCCGAAGGTAAGATCACCTTCTCTGCATGTGAACACGTATGCCAATCTAAGCAGTAATAAGGAACCATGGAAAACAATTAACTACACGAAATTCTAAGTTTCAATTCATCCAGGAAGCTGTTCAATAACTAGAGCTAAAACAGCCATTTTTTTTTTTCCTTTTTGGGTCACGCCTGGCAATGCTCAGGGGTTACTCCTGGTGGTGCTCGGGGACCATATGGGATCCCGGGGAGTCAAACCCGGGCCGGCATGTCAGCTGCGTGCAAGGCAAATGCCCTGCCCGCTGGGTTATTGCTCCAGCCCCTAGCTCAATTCTTTTTGACATTGCAAGTATAAATGCTGCATTAACACATGTACTAACTAGATGTACACTATTATCATACAGCAGACTTTAAACTCTCCTCCTAGTCCTATCCATGGGCATGTGTAACTGTTCAGCTCATGGGCTAACTGCATTCAAGTACATCTCCCACACATTAGCACCCAAGTCTCCTGTGAGTGCCCCAATAAAAAAATACTATTCAATTGGGGCTTGTTGTGAGACAATAAAATTGGTTCAAACTTTCATAACCTGGATCTGTGAAAAATCTCTCTTGAACATTGGGATACTCTTGTACCACAGCTCCTTCCTACCACCTTCAATAGGTCCCTTTTGAGATGTGCGCCTGAACACTTTATCAACACTCAGAGTGGTGTGATTATTGAATGCTTTGCTAGTGGACCAATATCCTTTTTCCAGCCCTAATAGTGTCGCTAACTTTTTCTAGCTGAGTCCCAGACTAGAAGCTTCTGCTAATTTAACACTATTGGCTATGGCACAGACTTTGGCAACAAGTCCCCCAATGAACCAGGACACGAACACTGTAAATATATCTGAACAAACAGTGAAGAACAGTGAAAGTGTAGCTGGCTATTCATAAAGGAAGTTTCCCTATGGGCCCAAACTTCCTACCAAATAAACTGTGCCCTTATTATTGCTTGTTTAAAATTATACCTTACAGGTCTATTTATTACCTGACGGAAAAAAAACAATCACATAAGGAAACATTTATTTGAGGTTTAACATGAAATCATACAAATAAAATTTGTATAAACACAAATCCACACTGAGTCATAACACAGATAGCAAAGGACAAAGTAAAAACAAAGAAAACTAGCTGGCGGCTATATACAGTGGACACAGCTGTGTCTTGTACACTAGAAAGTCTTTACAAAATAATCATCTTAGATCAACAGATGACCAATCTTCGGTGTTGTCCTGCAAGATGGGTAACTTTAAGCATCTCCCCCTACGAACAAAAACAAAAGAGCAGTTAGATTTGTGCAACTCTGACCAACTTTCAAAGGTCCACTTTCATGAATTGTTTTAAGTCCTCACTTATTCTTTCCGACAACAATTAAAGATCACATGCATACTGATTGGCAAAATCCAGTTTGGGTCCTAATTTGTCCAGAATCTTCATTAATCTTGTTAGAAAAGAATCTGGGAATGCTTTTGTTTTGCATGCCAGACCGAATGGTGGATTGAAGACCACTAGAAATGCCTCTAGCAAGACAAGTCAAATACTTTCACAGCCACAGCTCTGAATGCTGCATTTCAAGAGCATGAATTGCTTTGTGCATATGATCTTTAATTTATATCCCAGATTTACAAGTTGTTTTGGTTTGTAGATTTCACTATTAGCTATAAAAAGAAAAAGCAAGCATTAAATCTTAAAGAATGAACACTTAAAATGAGGCTCCACAATTGAAATACAACACTAAACAGAAGACCAAAATGATTAAGCTGTAAAAAGGCATTTATGTACTTTAACTCCTGTAAAAAACCATTTAAGTTAAGTTTAGACACTTAATCTTCAAAAAGATTAAAAAAAGAAGCCAAAGTCTGAAGTTTTCCACTTTAATCTTTACGCTGGTACATGAAGTTGGAAGAGACCATACCACAGGACAGCGTTTTCTGGTGTATGCCTTGCGCTCTGCCCGCAACGTGCGACCCCCAGAGATAGACGTGGTCAGGGTGACACACGGCCTGCAATGAAGTTCCCGCTGGCGGGTACAAACAAGGTATAATGTCAGAGTTAGAAGACAACATTCTTGTTTTCCTTAAGTTGTACCCATTTCAGTACTTTACCTGGTAATAGTTCTAAAAAAAGTTTAATTATTCCTCTAGACCACCTGGTACACTAAAGCAAACAGAAAAACTTTTAAGTTTTTCTGTAATACTAAAGAAAGTGAGATAAAACTTTAAAGTTAAAGATCTATAGACACTTTAGGTAAAACAGGCTTATCAAAGCAATTACAAAATCAATAAATTACAAAATTAACAATTTAGTAAAAACAGGCTACATATTATTTTGCTTTTACTTATTTTTCATTTGTCTATTGATCTTTAAATTAAATCAAGACACTTCCACTGGTTTCTTGTACTCTTGTACACACCTGTCTTTCTCCAGGTCTTCATTTAGTATGGCTGGTAATTATTTTGGTGATTGCCACCCCCTCGCGACGCCTTGCCGTAAGTGCTCTGTTGGCCTATTTTGAAAAGACAAAGTATATATCAGGATAATTACCTGTAAAACAAGTCCACCAGATACATAAAAACACTAAAATTCTGCATGCAAAACATCAAAATTCACTTACACAATCACTATAAAGCAATGTTATCTAGAAAGGTTTATAACTACAATAGTATCACCTTGTCTCAAAAAAAAGTAGCCCCCATCCATGAAATAAATAGTACTCATACATTTAAACAATTCAGAATGGGATACTTGTTATGAAATTAAGTTAAATATTCTTACCACTGTAGTCTGCATATCCCTGTCCATATCCATAGTTCCCATAGTTATACCCAGTATAATCATATCCGCCATAGCCACTATAGTTCTGATCACCACCATAGGCACTATTGTAATTTCCATATCCTTGATCATAATAGTTATTAAATCCTTGGTTCCAGTTTTGGCCCTGACCTGAAACAATGCACAATGATTGTTAGGAGATAACTTCTGACCCCCCAATCCTAATATAAAAGTGCTCCTGCTGCTCACTTAGTAAATCTTAAAGGCAGAATGCTTATCCATACTGGCATCTGCTCAGAAAGCATCTTTAATGACCATAAGAAAGGGGGCAGAAAGTCAATTGTGCCAATACCAACTTCCTACTTCCACCAGACAATGGAAAACCAGGACAAAGATGAAGACAGGCAGACTAGCTTTAGAACAAGGGCTCCTGCACAAGGAGATCGCTCATGCCGTGGTGTATCATGTCACCTCAACTACGTAATGGTACTGTCTTCCCACTTGCGAAGACACTGAGTGGCCATCTGAGGTGAAATCTGAGTAAACAACCCACCCAATCCAGCCGAGCATCTTCCCCTTTTGTAAGCTTTAAGGTAAAATTTACTTTCAAGGTTTACACATATTTAGCACTTCACAGATGGAAACTACCAGGTGGCCCCACATCTCACCTCGGCCACGCCCCCAGTACCACCTCGGCCCCCGCCGCAGCTCCCCGTCCTTTCTGCTGCTGCTGTTGCTGCCGATAGACCTCTTTGGGCTGTGCGACTTTGATTTCACACTAGAAACAAATTTTGGAAAGGAAAAGTGGTACTGTTACCCAAAGCTAGTATTAGGCCCCATTACACTCAAATGGGAGGTAATTCTACCCAAGGAAAATATCCTCAAGCTCTTCATTTACTATTTACAAAATGGGTTTACCTTCCCAGATCCAATTTGATGGTATCTGCTTTCTAACAATTTCTTAACTGGCTCTTCATCTGTGTATGTGATAAAACAAAATCCTCTTCTCTCATTTGTTTTTGTATCCATAGGCAGCTCAATATTTTCAATCTGAAATCAAGAGGCACACTCAGGAATCACCCAGTAATGGCAGCAAAGCTTCCTGAATATTCCCTATTGCCATCACTTTCCAAGTTTTAACAGAAACACGCCATCAGTAACTTCTTTCTTTCACTGGCCTAAGAGACATCAAAATAAAATGTAGCTCGCTTATAAATTAGGTCGATGCCGCACGTGCCACCCCCCATTTTGTACATACAGGCCACAGGAGCTAATAAGCTCAAACACTCTTCACTCCAACACTCAAAAGACCAGTTTTGGTCAAAACCAGACACTGGTTTCCATTATAGCATATTAAAGCCAAGGAGGGATCAAGCACTTAACCCCCACCTATCTGACACAGACCAGAGACGGTTATATAAGCAAAATGGAATCACAGCGCACCTCTCCAAAGGCTCCGAAATATTCTTTAATTTGCTCTTCAGAAGTATCTGGGCTCAATCCACCCACAAAAACCTTTTTGGGGGGCTCCTTCCCCTTTAAAGCTTTGGCCCTTTTTGGGGTCTATCAATTTGCCATCCAGTTTGTGTTCTTTGAGTTCCAAAACCTAGAAGACAGATGGATTTACTACGGCAATGCTCCGAGTCCCAGAACGCTGCAGAAAGCCAGGAGCAGAGCCCCAGGCAAGCCGCGCTCCTACCTTGTCAACACTAGCAGCATCTTTGAAAAGCACAAATCCAAATCCTCGTGATCTTCCAGTGACTGGATCTGTTTTAATTGTACAGTCTACAACTTCCCCAAATCGAGACAAATACTCAGTCAGATCTTTCTTGCTTGTATCCCAGCTCAAGCCTCCAATAAACATTTTACTAGGAATAAAAGTTATTTCTTTTTAAACGTTAGCAGCAAAAAATACCGAAAGTAAAACCCAAACCACAAGCAGGTCAACTTCAGGCACAAACCAGATTTAACTGGGATGAACTTGCATGCACGCCTACAGGAGCAAAGAGGGAACCCCACCCCGCCCCTCCAGCTCCACCGCCCAGACTCGGTGGCCAGCTGTGGCGTGGCTCTGACCAGTCATTGCCCAGTGCCAAGCTCTGGAAAGAGACCATAAACGCCGTCTCAGGCTGCCTTCCTTAGGAAAATCCTGCTTGCTAACTGTTCCCGGGGTCACGCTGACGTCCAACCCGTTCTTTCTTAGTGTTCTCAGCTGTCATGTTAAACTTTTGCACCGAGTGAGCGCCAGGGCTTAGGGTTCAGGGTTCCCCGCCGCCCTGCCTCCAAGCTGGCCCTCGCAGGCTCTGCCCGAGAAGCCTGGAGCCCGCGCGCGGCGCCGTCCGGACACAATGAAGAGGCGGCGGCAGCTGCAGCGTGTGGCGCAGCGCGACGGCCCCCGCCCCGGCCCCGCGCCTGCGCAGTCGCGCCCCGTCGCCGCTGCGCCCCTCCCCCGGCCACGGGCCTCCGTGTCACCCCCCACTCGTGCTGCTGCTTCCCTCGCCCCTGCGAGCCGCCGGGGGCCCGGCGGGCACGCGAGGAGCCGAGCCGGGCTAGGCCTGGGGCGGGGGGCGGGGAGGGCAGCGCGTGGCCCCCATCCCCGAGAGGCGCGCGTGCGGGGCGAGCTGGCGGGGGCAGAGGCGTGCGGTACCCGTCATCCTGCTGATTCTTGCTGGCGTTGATCTTGGAGCCCTCCGCGAATTCTTCTATATTGCTGTACTCGTTCATGTCCTCCATGGCGGCGGGGCGGTCTGCCGGGGGTGCGGGCGCGCGGGTCGCGGGGCGGTAGCGGCGGCGGCGGCGGAGCGTTGGATGGAGCTGGATTTAAAATGGCGGCGGAAGAGATCCGGGCGCCGCCTGCGCCCTCCCTTTATAGCCGGCCCGCCCGCCAATCGCGACGGCGGCTGCGCGGTGACGTGGCGAGGGGCCCGGCGCGCCCCCTGTCGGCCAGCGGCGGCAGCGAGGGAAGGGAGGAGCGGGGCGAGCTGGCGCGGCGCCCGTGGCCGCCAATGGGAGACGCTGCGGGAGGCGAGAGTCGCGGGAGCGGCGGGGAACAATGGCGGCGGCGCATGGGAGAGCCGGGGCGGGACCTCCATGTCGGCCCTCCTGGCGAGGTGCGCAGCAGCGAAGCGTCGGAAGAGGAAAACGCAGGTGGAAAATCAAAAGCGCACACACCCACAAATCCCGAGCAGCGCGGTTGGTCGCAGGGCAACGAGTCCCTCTGGCCTGTGAGGAGCCCTTTTGTCTCTGGCGTCCGGTCCAGCCCCCTCCTAAACCAGGAGCCGACGGGCCACCCCGCCTTTTTTTTTCCCCCACCCCTCCAGCAAGGCGGAGCCGCTACAGCTGCTGCTGCTATCGATCAGCCCCGTGGCTCGGCCGCTCCGGTATAAGCGGCCCCAGCAGCCCTGCTGTCCGCGCGCACGCGTGTTTTGTCCCCGCGCTGGCTGGAAGCAACCGGACAGGGAAGCTGATGACCCCTTCCGCCCCAGACACGCGCGGAGCCGACGAGGTGGAACCCGGGCCGACGCCGACGGGCCCCCGCGCGACCTCTTTTGCAGGCGGAGGTCCTGGGAGGCGGGGGGCGCGAGCCTGGGCCCCGGGCTGTAGATATGCAAAAGCCGAGGCAGTGGGCGGGGAGGGGAGGGGTCTAGGTGCCGTAGAGGGCAAGGGCACTCACATCCCCGGCGCGCCACTCGCGGGGCTCCCGTCTGCACGTGCCCCGGGCCGCTCCCGCTCGCTCAACCAGTGTGCGGAGAGCGCGCGCCCGCGCGGACCGGCTCCCGCGTTCGCTTCTTTGTTCCCGCCCACGCGCGGCCCATTTTGACGGATCGGGTTCCAGGCCCTCTGGCAGCCAATCGGGGCCGGCGCTTCCTCTCGCCCCGCCCCTCCGGGCCCGGCGAGCTCCGCCCCCTGGCCGCGCCCACGTGGTCTCGGCTTTCCGTACTGGGCTGTTCGCGGGTTCTGGTCCCCGCGCCGCCGCCTGCTAGGCTCGCAGGGCATCAGAAGTGGCCGCTTTCCCCGCCGCGCGTCACGCCGCACTTGTTTCTCCTGCTCCGAGGCGGTGGGAAGCCCGGGACGGTTCTGGGGGCGCAGCTGGCGCCGCCTTCCACCCGCCGTACCACTAGGCCGATCCCCGTAGTGGCATCCGGTAGGGAAATGGTCGTGCTTTCGGTGCCCGCTGAAGTCACCGTGATCCTGTTAGATATCGAAGGTACCACAACCCCGATTGCTTTCGTGAAGGTGAGGGGGCGGAAAGAGCGGGAACTTGTGCTTAAATGCAATTTAAAAAATGGTTATTTCTTGAGTATTGCAGATTTTGCATAAGAGACGCGGAGGCGTAGGAGAGGCGGTTGATTGTGCCTCTTAGCACGCTCCACAGCGGGGTGGGAGGAGGAGGAAGATGGGGACGGTTGCGGGCTTGCTTGTCTGCCTCCAACCCCACTCCCCGCACCATCACCCGGGGCCCCAGCCCGTGTTCGAGGCTGATGGGTGGGACGGCGCCGTGTTGGTGTTGGAGCTGCGGCTGGGCAGGTCCCCGCTGTGGGCGCCCCCGCCGGGTGGACGTGCGGCCCCGCAGGTGAGCGCGGGCTTTGTGTTGCTGGGTCAGGCGTTCTCCGTGGCTTTTACGCCGCCAGAATGGACCGTCCAGCCATCCCTGGCGCCTGGGGCCTGCGTGGCTTCGCTTGCTCCGTCCCACCCATGCCGATGGGGACCGCCCAGCACTCTGTGGAAGACGGCACTGAAGTGGGAAGCTGCAGATCCCATCCATTTGCTCTGGAAAACTCTGGAAGGGTGACGCTGCGGGTGGGCTAGAGGGGCTGAACAGCGGCCAGGCGCTTGCTTTGCATCCTTTATGGTCCCACCAGCACCGCCAGCAGTAATTCCAGAACGCAGAGTCAGAAATGATCCCTGAGCATCTGATGCGACCCAAAAAGCTTAAAAAAATAAAAGCAAAAACCTAAGTCACAAGTTTATGACTTTGCATGATAGCAAATTCCTTTTTTTTTTTTTAAGGTGTGTCCTAGCCTGTCTTAACAGGTAAATGCCAAATCATAGTGTTGATTTTAAATTGTTAAACTGTAGCAGGTAGGGCGTTGCCTTCCAGGAAGACCCTGGTTTCATCTTTTGCACCACATTCCTGCCGGGAGAAAGCCCTGAGCACCATAAGGTATGGTGGTCCCAGAACACAAAATAGAAGTGCTCAGGAATTCTGCTCAAGGGGCTGGAGGCGATAGCACAGTAGGTAGGACCTTGCACACAGCCCACTGGGGTTCGAAAAACCAGCATCCCATATGGGCCCGAGTACCTCCAGGTACTTGCTGTAGCAGAGCATAGTCTCCTGAGTGCAGAGCCAAGAGTAACGCCTGAGCATAGCATGCTCAAAAAGCAAAAAAAAAAAAAAAAAAAAAAAGAAAGAAAAGGGAAAAGGAATTCTGCTCGAGGGGCTGGAGAGATGGTGTACAGTGGCTAGGCACTTGCCTTGTTGGGCATCCATGGGCATCCCAGATGGTCCCCTGAGCACAGTTGGATGTGGCCCCATAAGATTTTGGCTTGGCGGATGTGTTAACTAGAGGGGCTTGTGTACTGTTAATCTTTAGATGTCCTTTACGAGTAAGAAAAAAAACCATTTTCGAACAATTTTTAAGCAGTCCTGACTAAAATGGCTTTCTACCCAGCCCAAAATTAAAAAAAAAATTTTTTTTTTGGCTTTTTTGGATCACACTCGGCAATGCTCAGGAGTTGCTCTTGGCTCTCCACGCAGGAATTACTGCTGGTCGTGTGCGGGACCATGCTGGGAAGCAAACCTGGGTTGGCCGAGTGCAAGGCAAATGCCCTCCCGCATTTGTGGGGATAGATATACTATCTATCACTCCGGCCCAAATTTTAAATTCTTAAGTTTTATTCTGAACAATTAATTACTAGTGAGGAATAATCATATTTTTAATTATTATAATAGTATTTTTTTGTTTTTTGTTTTGGGCTTTACCTGGCAGTACTCAAGGGCTACTCCTGGCTCTGTTACTCAGGAATTACACTTGGCAGTGCTGGGGCGGCGCTGTATGGGCTGCTGGGCATCAAACCCAGGGTTGGCAGCCTGCATGGGGAGGCCTTTCAGCTGTCCTGTCACTCTGTTTGTTTTTTGTTTTTGTTTTTTGTTTTTTGGGTCACACCCGCGATACTCAGGGGTTCCTCCTGGCTCTGCACTCAGGAATCACTCCTGGCGGTGCTCGGGGGACCATATGGGATGTCGGGGATCGAACCCGGCCAGCACAGCCGGCGTGCAAGGCAAACGCCCTACCCGCTGTGCTATCGCTCCGCCCTGTCCTGTCACTCTTGACTGTGGAGTCTTGATGGGGTTTTAGTGTATTTTTTCAGACTCCAGTGTAATAACAATGTTCTTTCAGAAGAATCTTCGTATTAGGAGACTAGGAGAGGGTCTTAAATGATGTTTGTCCTGTCCCAGGTCCAAGAACCCACCCCCTCCTCCCCCCTCCTTTCCCCCTTTGCCCTCCCCGCTTCTTCCTCCCCCAGGTTTTTTTTTTTTTTTTTTTTTTTTGTGGTAAGTTTATTTTGCCTTTTTTTTTTGGGGGGTGTCACACCGGCAATGCTGAGGGATTACTCTTAGTGGTGCTCCCGAGACCACATTGGATGCCAGGGATCAAACCCTGTTCGGCCGCATGCAAGGCAAATGCCCTCCCTGCTGTGCTATCTCTCCCGCCCAGGACTATCCTTTGAACAGCAGCGGAGGCACTAAATTGTATCCTCCCAAGCTGGGAATTGGGAGTTGCTTTGCTTCAGGCTTTATTAATCAGTAGGTGTGAGCTTGTCCTGCATTTGGTAGCATGATGGAAGCAAGGGATTTTACAGTGTAGTCATGAGACTTAGTGGGGTACCTGGGCCACACCTGGTTTCCTTGGGGGGTTCTCCCGAGCTGCTTTTGGCTGGCTTAGGGGACCATAAAGGGAGGACTGTTTTCTGGCTCTCCTGTATTTTGTGCTGAGTGTTTCACTAGATCACTAGACATCCCGTTGTTCATCGATTTCCTCGAGCGGGCGCCAGTAACATTTCCATTGGACCCTATCACGTGCCAATGTAGCCCAATAGCATCTGGTTGTTTCAGGAATACGAAGAGCCTCAAACAGTTCATTCATGGTCTTGACGAAGAAGTCTGACCATCTTGTAGGTGGGCGGCCACGTGATCTTTTGACTTCCCTTGGGATCCAGTCGGTAATGGCTCTAGTTGTCTCCAAATCGCATTACATGTCCAGCCCATCTGATTTTTTTTTTTTTAAGCTTTTTTGGGTCACACCTGGCGATGCTCAGGGGTTACTCCTGGCTCTGCACTCAGGAATTACTCTTGGCGGTGCTCGGGGAACCATATGGAATGCCGGGATCGAACCCAGGCTGGCACAGGCCGGCCACGTGCAAGGCAAACGCCCTACCTGCTGGGCTATCGCTCCGGCCCCATAGCCCATCTGATTTTCATGCCTTGGCAAATGAGACAGCATCCATGACTCTGAAACTGTGACGGAGGTCAGAACTCTGGATTCCTTCTTTCACTTGAGTGAGGCGTGATATTCCAAGCATAGCTCTTTCGATTCCTCTTTGGGAGACTCAAATAGCATTCTCATCCTGCTTTTGTAGGGCCCAGGTCTCTGAGGTGTATGTTAATGCAGGGAGAACAGTGTTTACAGTTGAATTTGCATCTGAGGCAGCCTGACTAGGGCAAAGAGCACCAAGAACCCAGCCCTAGACTGGACAGATAGTTGCTCGCTCATGACATGCAAGTACCGTTTTTATAGAACTGCTGTAGCAGAGCATATTCCCTTAGGCTCCAGACAAAAACTGGTTTTACTTCCTACCAGTTAGGTCTCATTTTCTCTGAGTCAAAGAATTGTTAAATTTCCAGAGGAAGAGGGGCCGGAGCGATAGCCCAGCGGTAGGGCGTTTGCCTTGCGCGCGGCCTGTGCCGGCCTGGGTTTGATCCCGGCATCCCATATGGTCCCCCGAGCACCGCCAGGAGTAATTCCTGAGTGCAGAGTCAGGAGAAACCCCTGAGCATTGCTGGGTGTGACCCAAAAAGCAAAAAAAAAAAAAAAAAAAAAAAATTTCCAGAGGAAGAAGGTTGCCTTGCCGGGATCATCAAGGGAATGTCAAAGCCAACAAATTAATTACTCACTTGAGTCGATTGTTGCCTGCCGGGGTTTTCGGGGAGTGTATCAGCAGAGCTTGCGGGGGTAAGCACCTGTTCCCTTAGATATTCCCCACTGCGTCTGATTCCTCAAAGCCACCAGCTCTGTTGCGTGCCCCTGGACATAGGCCTCTGTACCTGTGACAGTGGTGACATCCCACCGCTTCCTCCTGGCTCTGCACTCAGGAACCGCTCTTGGTGGACTCTGGGGAACCAGTTTAGTACTGGGGACTGAACCCGCATCAGCTGCATGCAAAGCAGGCACCTCACCCGCTGAGCTGTTGCTCTAGCCCTACAACTATTATTTCCCTTTTTTCTTTTTAATATTTCATTCTGCCACCGTTAAACATACAATTACAAGATGTTCATGTTTGAGTTTTGGTTCTACAGCGTTCCAACACCCATCTCCACCCAACCCATTTCCCACCACCAATATCCCCACTTCTCTCCTCCTTCCCTAGCCTGCCTCCTGCCTCCATGGCAGGTTCTTTATCTCCATTCTCTCTCTCTCTCTCTCTCTCTCTCTCCCCCCTCCTCGCTTCCCTTTCTTACACATTGTGAATTCTAATACATTTAGAGGTTATCATGTGTATCTTTTACAATATTCAGTGCTCAGTTCTCAGATGGTATCGTCATTTTCAACGATCATTAGCACACTTCCCTTCTCTGTCTTACCTGATATCTGACTCCCACACGTTTGTGGTATACCAGGTTTTGAGATGTAGCGCAGGCGCCTGTGACTATGGGGATCGGGCTGTGTCCAGCTGTGGAGTCCAGACCAGAGGATAACTGGTTGTGTTGCATGAGGTTTTCTGACTTCTGGGAGCCTGGCGGAGGACAGGCCAAGGAGTAAAAACCTGTCCCCACCCCAAGATGCCCCATCAATCTAGCACAGGGCGGGCAAGCAGAGACTCCACCCTGCACCTGAATACGTGGTGTCCAGCCGAGAGCCCCAGCAGTAGTTCTGGGCGGGGCCGCCAGGCCTTTTGTGGAGGGAGCCAGATGCAGGGAGGTGGCCCCCAGCCCAGGCTCCCTAAAAAGCTGGTGGTGTAGTTGCTGAGTCCCGCATGCCTGGGCTTCAGTTCGGCTTCTCTCTTGGGTCGGGCTGTGTCCAACTGTGGAGTCCAGACCAGAGGGTGATTGTGGTTGTGTTGTGCAAGGTTTTCTGACTTCTGTTCTTGAATTTACTGAGTTTCTAGAACATGATTGGTTCCACTAGTCTCCCCTGTGTGTCTTGAGTCTCTGCATGATGGCCAGTAGCCCTGAGGCAGTTCAGGGGGGGGCCACCAGGCCTCCTGGATGGCACAGAGGGGGATGGAGGCCCCAGCTCCATCACCATGAATGCCTGATGACTTCTGCCTACGAGAATCATCTACCTGGTCTGGAACTCGGCTGCTCTGCTGAGCTGGGCTTGAGATCAGTGTCTATCTTGGGTGGGCTCTGATGAGCTGTGGAGTCCAGACAGCAAAAATGGTGGCTATCGTGGTGAGCGAGTCTCATCCGGCTGCTTCCTTGGCCCTTCAGAGGCCATGGGCACAACTATTATTTCTTTCTTTCTTTTTTTTTTTTCACTCATTCTCGATTTCAGGTTTATTTGCATTATGCAATATCCTGAGGCAAACAAGCCATAGACCACAAACCCACTGAGCGTGGTTCGAGAGATGACTTTTTTTTTTAGTTTCAACTTGTATTTGCATTTCTTTTTTTTTTTAATTTTATTTCCCCCAAATATTATTACACCGTTTTAGACATACAATTGAAAGATGCTCATATAGAGTTTTGGTTCTACAGTGTTCCAACACGCACCCTCCACCCAAACCCATCTCCCATCACCAATGTCCCCACCTCCCTCCCCGCTCCTGCACCTCAACTACTTGGCGGATTCTGTATGTCATTTCTTTCCTCTTTATATCTCCTTCCCAACAAACTTTCCTGCTCTTCGTGGAATGCAGTGCATTAAAAGAATTACTGTTTCACTATTTTAGTGGACTGCGCGCCGCTTGCGGCCGCGCAACCTGGACTGGAACTGGTTTTGCTCTGTTCATCTGGTCATGAGGCATTTTCCCAGCGTCCAGACAGTGAAAATGGTGGCTAGTGTGATGGGCGAGTCTCATCCGGCTGCTTCCGGGACCCCCCCGAGGGCTACGGGCCCACTCCCAAAACCCATCTGCCCTCCTTGGGGCTCTATGGTCAGCTGGGCCTGGCGCGAGCCGAGTTCCAGCCTCCCCAGCTGCTTGTGAGGCTCTGGATGCTGGCCCGTGGGCAGCTCCTGGGCAGGGCCACCAGGCTCGACAAAATGGAGGGGGAAAGGGCGACCCCGAGTCCATCTGACGACTTCCCAGTGAATCCCGCTTCTGGGAGCCGCCTACCTGGGCTCGAACTGGTTTTGCTCTGTTAATCTGGTCGTGAGGCAGTTTCCTAGCGTCTGGACAGCGAAAATGGTGGCTAGTGTGATGGGCGAGTCTCACCCGGCTGCTTCCAGGACCCCCAGAGGCGACGGGCCCACTCCCAAAACCCATCTGCCCTCCTCGGGGCTCCATGGTCAGCTGGGCCTGGCGTGAGCCGAGTTCCAACCTCCCCAGCCGCTTCACAACTATTATTTCTATGTTTGAAAAAAAATGGTCTTTTGTTCCTGGAAATGTTCTCTAGTTGGGTGGTTTTCCTGTTGAGCTTAGAGCCAGCCCCTGTACAGCCTAGCTGGCTCTTGTGTTGATACTTTGTGAGGTAATGGTGACACCCTTTATTAACCAGTTTTCATTGACTAGTTGTGTGTCAGTGTTTTGGGGAGGAGCTGGAGTGCTAATCAAGGGCATCGTCGGAAACGCTCCTTCAGACAGTCCATCGTTGGCAGGTATCAGACTCACTCACTGAGTTTTCTGTAGTCCCCAGATTCTTCGTACTGCTATTGCTGAAGACCCTGAGGATGGCACCTGTGCCTGGCATCGCATAGAGGCACTCATGCAGGCAAGGCATGTGCTATGTCACTGAGCACCGCGTGGTACCCTGATATCCCAGCATTCTTAGGGAAGGTTGGTGTCTGAGACACTCGCATCAGCTGGTGAACACACGTCTTGCTTGATGCGTTTCACTTCATACGTTATGTGTTACTGATTCATATTGAACTCCCCGCTCGTGGTACACAGTTTGCTTGATGCATTTCACTTTATATGTTTTGGGTTATTAATTCGCTCACATTGAACTCCCCACTCATGGCATACATCTTGCTTGATATGTTTCGCTTTATATATATATTATGTATTATCAATTCACTCACATTGAACTACCCGCTTGTGGCACTTAGGCCTTAATGAAGCTTGTCAAACCCTTCTCTGGCAGGTACATCTGTTTTCTTGTCATCGAGAATGCTCGGCTTTGGGGGTACTATGCCTTGTTATGTTTTGTAGTGCTTATACCTGTATCTGTCCGAGAATGACCATGAGAGCGTAGAGTATTGATTTCACATCTGTTGGTAGGTAGAAATGCAAGTGAAGACTCCTCAGATAAGGAGGGTGACCAGCATCTGAGGAGTATTAGCCAGGATGAGTTTGGACAAAGTATTTCTGGAGCATCTGGAGCATCTGGCTCTTCCCTTTGATTAGTGGAACCTCTTTCCAGGTCTAAGTGTGTTTCCTCAGTGGGGCTTCTTCTTTCCTTCCTTCCTTCCTTCCTTCCTTCCTTCCTTCCTTCCTTCCTTCCTTCCTTCCTTCCTTCCTTCCTTCCTTCCTTCCTTCCTTCCTCCCTCCCTCCCTCCCTCCCTCCCTCCCTCCTCCCTCCCTCCCCTCCCTCCCTCCCTCCCTCCCTCCTTCCTTCCTTCCCTTCCTTATAGTTTCTTAGACAAAAACTGACATTGGAGTCTTCACAGAAACCTAACTCATACCTAAAAAATGATTCATCTTAGAGCTATAAAGCCATTTCTCAACAGTGACAAGAATTGATATTCTAGGATTCCAAGCCAGCATTTGAACAGTAGTTAAATCTTAGGATTGATTAATGTTTTGGGGGCCAGAGAGGACCTACAGTGGGTTAGGCAATTATTTGCCTGGGTTTAATCCCTGCTACCACGTAGAGTCTCCTTTGAGCACCACCAGGAGTGATAACTGGGTACAGCCTTCTGTGGCCCAACCTCCTACTGCCCCCTCCCCAAGTTGTTTTGTGTTGTGAGTGTGGGTTTTTGTTTGCTTGTTTGATTTGTTTTTTTGAGCCATACTTAGTGATCCTCAGGGGTTACTCCTGGCCCTGCCCTCAGGAATTACTACTTCTGGTGCTCAGTGGACCTCATGGGATGCCGGGATCAACCCTGGGTGGGCTACGTGCTTCTCCACCGTGCTGCTTGTCAGGCCCCATTTTTGTATAGTTGTATCGTATTTTAAGGGAATCCTTGCTGCAGTGTGAAAGTTAACTCTTCTGAGATACCAGGGCTTTGGAAATCATTCTCCTCTGAGTGATTGCACAGGGCAGATGCCACGCGTGGTTTCAGAATCCAGCCTTCCCAGATACCTCGGCCAGTGACTGGGGTGGGTGGACAAGTTGAGATCTATAAATAAACTTCATAATTGAAAAGGAAAGAGGGTCTTGTGGCTGTCATTTTCAAGAATTAGCACCTCTAAGAATAACCTAGTTGTGTGTATGCTCCAGTAAAATGCTCTCTTGTCCGCCGTGAAGTTGCCATTCCCGATTTGACAGCTTTGGCCACTTGACTTGACTGTCCTGTTGTTAGCAGCAGCTTTAAACTCAGATGGAACAACTTGCCCACAGATTCAGTAAATAGAACTCGGGTCAGCTACGCAAGGGCACAAGGCAAGTGCCCTGCCCACTGTACCATTTATCCAGGCCCACATCTTTAGAGTAATTAAGAGGCTTCCATTAGGACCAAGTGTAAGTCCGTGAGCCTTATGTCTATGCCTTTTATGTGGGGCGTGGTGGGTTTCCCCCTGCCATGTCTATATCAGAAGGTCTGGAGTGGGTCTTAATGGTGGATTTTTTTTTTTTTGTGGGGTGTTCAGTGCTTGGAGGACCAGGTAGTGCTGAAAATTGAACCCAGGGCTCCTGCACAGAAAGCTGCACTCCAGCCCTTTGATCCATCTCTCCCTCCTGTTGACAGTGAATTTCTAGCATGTTCCTCAGTGATGTTGCTGGCCATTGGCCACACTTGAATAGGGAGACGTCATGCAGATCCATAAGTTCTAGCTAGGATGCATCCTATTAGTGTTTGCCTGCTATTCACGTGCGCCTTCCTTCATCCCTTCCTCCCATCTGGCAGTGCTCAGGTCTTACTCCTGGCTCTGCACTCAGGAGTCACTCCTGGCAGTGTGCGGGGAGCACATGGGATGCCAGGGTCTGAGCGGGAGTTGGCAGCGCACTTACTCACTGTACGGGCCCCTGCTCTTCTCTTTCTTTCCCTTTTCTTTGTCTTTTACTGCTGTCCCTTCCCCTTGTTGTGTTTGCTAGGACCCAGCGGTGCATGCTGGGATGAGCTGTGGCCTGGAGCTGTGCTCCCTGCTGCGGGTGGGGTCCTCGGCTGTGATGCTCCGAAGATGCTGCTGCTCTCACGCACCTGCTCACCGCCACCTGCACCAGCCTAGCCCCAAACAGCAAAGCTGAGGGGACCGCGCTGGAGCCTGAGGCCGCCCCTCACACCAGGGAGGGCTTTTGCCATTTGTTTTTGGCATTTGGGGGTCCCACCCGCGATGCTCAGGGGTTACTCCTGGCTCTGCACTCAGGAATTACTCCTGGTGGTGCTCAGGGGAGTGTATGGGATGTCGGGGATCGACCCTGGGTCAGGCGTGTACAAGGCAAATGCCCTTCTCGCTGTGCTACTGCTCCGGCCCCTCTTGGCTTATTTGAGGTGACGAAAAGCAGACCAGGTAAGAGTATAAATAAATTCAAGAAACCTCTGTCATTGCTAATTGAACCCAAACCTTTAGAGGTTAGTTCCATTGGTTCAGATGTCAGATCAGCGTGTCGATGAGACCATGTCCCATGGTCTGCAGGGCGCTGGCATTAAACCAGGCACCGTACCCGCCAGTACTGTCTTTGTCCCTGGGAATAAAAATCTTTCATTCAGTTTGATTTTCAACTGAATGAGCACTTACTACTTCAAATGAACATTACTTACAGGTACAAGTATTTACTTAATTCACAGTTTTTAAGAGTTCACTTATTTTTTTCTTTGGGTCACACCCGGCGACTTCAGGGGTTACTCCTGAGTTACGCTCAGGAATTACTCAACCACATGGGATGCCGGGGATTGAAGCTGGGTTGGCCACGAGCGAGGCAAATGCCCAGGTTACCCGCTGTGCTATCGCTCCGGCCCCTAAGAGTTTTCTTTGACAAATGGCCACAGGCAACAACCTGAGACCTAAACTCAGGTCTACAGAACTCTTTTTTTTTTTTTTTTTTTTTTGGCTTTTTGGGGTCACACCTGGCAATGCTCAGGGGGTTACTCCTGGCTCTTTTTTTTTTTTTTTTTTTTTGCTTTTTTGGGTCACACCCAGCAGGGGTTCCTCTGCACCCAGGAATTACTCTAAGCGGTGCTCTGGGGACCAGAATAGGATACCTGGGATCGAACCTGGGCCGCCACAGGCCGGCTGCGTGCAAGACAAACGCCCTACCCGCTGGACTATCGCTCCGGCCCCCTACTCCTGGCTCTTGGCTCAGGAATTACTCCTGGTGGTACTCTGGTGGCCATATGGGATGCTGGGTTTCGAACCCGGGTTCAAGGCAAATGCCCTATCTGCTGTGCTATCGTTCGGGCCCCAGGTCTACAGAACTTAGCAGAGGTTGCGATGGGGCGTGCCAGGGCTACGGGTGGCAGATGTGGTGTTGGAACTTGTACGAGTGAAACCCTCTCATAAAGTGTTGTGCCTGATTGGTAATAAATAAAATTGTGATAGTTGTTCAGATTTGTTCAAGATCTCTGGCCTTACTGAAAGGCTCATCTTTGTGCATATCTGGTCCTTTAAGGCAAAACTCCAGCTCCTAAGCAGCTGCTTGCCAACCTCTGAAACTGCCATGATCGCAAGTATCCATGCCATGATTTTCTAAAAGGTATAGTTTTTATTTATTTCTATTTATTTAGTTATTTGTTTTTTTGGGGGGTCACACCCAGCAATGCACTCCCAGCTCTGCACTCAGGAGTTACTCCTGACAGTGCTTGGGGACCACATGGGATGCCTGGGATCGAACCAGGGTCAGATGTGTGCAAGGCAAATGCCTCCCTGCTGTATTACCGCTCTGGCCCCTAAAGATTAATTCTGACTCATAAAAGCATCTGCTAAGTTTGGTAAACAAGTGTGGCAGGGCGGGAAAGGCTCTAGACTTAACTCTCATATAAGTAAGGGTCTGTGATTAAGGGTCTGCAGCCAGTTCAAGGTTCCATCCCTAGAATCAGATACGGTCCCCTGAGCTCCACAAATACTGATTACTGAGTAAGGCTGTGGTGGTGAGTTTATCCTGGATTCTAGTTAGGCTGTCTGATCCACTGCCTTTACTGTCTGTGTGTCTTGATCCCCCTGCCTTTACTCTCCGTGTGTCCTGATCCCCTGCCTTTATGGTCCGTGTGTCCTGTCTTCTAGCAATGCCAAGAGCTGCTGGGGCAGAGAGCTGGACTTGGCTGGAAGCAAGTCTTTCAGGCATAGACGAGGAAAACCTCCCCCTCCCCCATACCCCCTGTTTCCAGTATCTGCCAGAGCGTGTCTTATTTGAACGGTGTATACCATTTAACCAAAACTTTTATAGACTGATAGAAATTTTTTCTTTTTTTTCCCTTTTTTTGCTTTTTGTGTCACGGGAGCCTGTGACCAGAGAAACCCCCACTGTTACATATGATTTATTTTGAGGTACTGGGACTCGAACCCACAGCCTCACATGTAAAACTTGTGCTTTACCATATGCATTCTGGAATGTACATTTCCTTTTTAAGTACAGAAAGCGTTTGCTCAAACATTTTCTCAAGGTGTGGGGGTGCCTCTCAGGAGTTGCTGAGGAGGTGCAGGGACCTGGCTGGTGACTTGCAGTCAGCTGGGCCATTGGTCCAGTGAAAGGGCCATGCAGTGCCACCCCTGCCCACGCTGAAGGAGCAACATGGCGCCAGGAGTTGGTTCCTGTGCCCTGACAGCTGTCCATCTCCCGCCCTGCTCAGAGAAGCCTTAAAGGATGTCTTGTATTTCGCTCTTATTCTCTGTTTGAGGCTTCTTAAGTTTCCATCCTTCTGGCTCACCCCATTACCCTCCACTGAGGAAACAAGCAGTATCCTTACTGTACAAGTTTCTTGTGTGTACACCTTTGATCTTCACGTTCACGAGCTCATTTGCTGTTCAAAACAGGGTTTGCTATTGGTAGAGGTCAGCAGAGCTGGGTGGGACTCAGAAACAGAG
>JAJIBD010010174.1:0-38280 GCA_021461705.1 Cryptotis parvus | reverse complement strand
AAAAATTACTGTGGGATTAGGAAAAATTAGAGAATTTAGGGAAAGTTAGAATGTTCTATGTAATGAGTCAGTGCTGAAGACATTGAAATTGATTTGTTTAACTTAACACAGATAAAGATATTTATATGCAGAAATATTACTATATATGTGATGAAACATGGTTTAACACAAGCATGATCTTGCTTTTTCTTCTTTGAGGTTTGAGGGAATGGACCTCGCTTACAGTCCCTGCCAAGATCTTGAATTCTGATTCCATTACCCAGTGAAAAAAGTTAGGTCTCCTAGTGGAAATACATGATCCCAGGACAAAAGTATATGAGAGGTACTCAGACACTTTATAGTGCCAGAAAATAATCTTGTGCTCCAAATAAAACCACAAGCTAGAGGGTCTGAAAGATGGGATGATCTTATGAAAGAACTGTCAATGGCTGAAGCTTAAAAAATTATTAATTTCGGGCCGGAGCGATAGCCCAGTGGGTAGGGCGCTTGCCTTGCATGTGACCAGCCCATGCCGGCATGGGTTTGATCCCCGGATCCCATATGGTCCCCCCGAGCACTGCCAGGAGTGATTCCTGAGTGCAGAGCCAGGAGTAACCCTTGAGCACGCCGGTGTGACCCAAAAAAAAGCAAAAAAAAAAAATTATTAATTTCAAAAAATTATCACAATTTCAGTTATTCAAAAAAAAATTCAAATAATAAGTAAAGAAAATTATTATGAATGTCTTTTATAATTGTAGTTTAATTAGCAAGACCTTCTAAACAAATCAAATAGTCTCTTTCTGCACAAATACAAAACAGTTTATGATAAGCATTATGAGGAAGTGTTTATAATCTGAGTCAAATCCAGATTTTGGCTCTGATACCATGTATATCGCATGCACTCATTAAATAAGAACTATCAGTAAAAGGTCTTTTCAGTCAGTTTCAGGAGCCTATTTTGTTATCTAAGTGACATTTTTTTCATAGTATTTGGAACTGTATTTTCAAATTATTTAGAACTCACTGTAGAGATACCAATTTAATTTGCTAATATTTATATATGCATCTATGAAAAATGACATTTTGAAGTATGTAAAATTCCCATTAATAGGTTTCTATAAAAGATCTGAAAGAGGACCGGAGCGATAGTACAGTGGGTAGGGCATTTGCCTTGCATGCAACCAACCCAGGTTTGATCCCAGGCATCCCATATGGTCCCCTGAGCACCACAAGGAGTAATTCCTGAGCACAGAGCCAGGAGTAACCCCTGAGCATTGCTGGTGTGATCCAAAGAGCCCACAAAAAATTAATTTTTTTTAAATATGAAAGAGATCCTAGGGCTTGCTTTTGTTTTTCACAAATGATGAAATTAGATATTATATTTTAAAATAGTATATTCTGGGGCCGGAGCGATAGCCCAGCGGGTAGGGCATTTGCCTTGCACGCAGCCTGTCTATGCCGGCCAGGGTTTGATCCCCGGCATCTCATATAGTCCCCTGAGCACCACCAGAAGTAATTCCTGAGTGCAGAGCCAGGAGTAACCCCCTGAGAGTTGCCAGGTGTGACCCCCCCCAAAAAAGGTAAAATAGTATATTCTGTACATAGTGTTTTGGGCATTTATTATCTAGTTGCCATTTACCAATTCTCTTTATTTCTTTGAAAATTTATTTAGGGTGTTTGGTCATATTTAGATAAAATAGTTGAAAATTGGTTAAAAACCAAAGCTACAAACTACCAGTTCAACTCAGAATAATGAAGATTTGTTACACATTCTAGAGTAGCCAATAATGTCACTGAATTGGGGCCTGGGGAAGAAAGTGTGATTGGATAAGACACTGGCCGCTTTTGTCTTGAAGTATCAAATAGGTCCAGCTGAATCACTGCTCATCTTCCCTCTTCCAAAATGAGAATAGCCATGCTTAGACACTGCTTTAAAGAAATTCTAGACACATTCTGATGTCAGTTGGGATATTTTGCAGCTGTATCTAAGATTTGATGGGAAAACTGAGCATTGTGAACAAAGGTATTAATAGTTTTAAACCAAGTGTTAATCACAAGTTGCTTTGAATATTTTAATAATTATGTCATCAGTGCCCCCACGCTAACTTCCTATTGAATTTCTCTGAGACAATGCTACTCCATTTTATATCACTTGGCATAATATCTTTATTTTTTCTACTTCAAACAGAAAAACACAAAAATTATCACCCAGTGCCCTTAGCTTTTATAAATGACCCACAACTTGGAGGCCAAATCATCACTATGAAGTGTTTCCGAGATAATTTGGTTTTATTCATCTTTGAATGATTATGAAATGATCTGTTATTTCTCTCACTCCTCCCACTTAATAATACCCAAGATTCTAAGATAATTTTAATTTAGAATAACATAATAACATAGTGTATTCTTGATTTATTGTATAAAATTATCCTTTTTCATCATAAATTGATTAGTCTCAGATAAATTAGAGTTGTCTTTTGCATAATTTCAAACTCAGTAGGTCAGGCCTTTTAAAGTTTATATAATACCTGATATGTTCTAGATGTGTGGCCAACAGGGGGCTAAAATTGTGTCATTTCCTCAGGCCTGTTACATGAGTTTGAAACATAGGCTAGCTGGAGACTTCTCTATGTTCCTTCTTTGTGTTTACACTCCTTCCTGTGGTCATAGAGAAAAATCAAATGGATAGTCAACTTGTGTCATGTTCATCAAGGTTTTGATAAATTGTAGTAATCAATTCCTGTTTGTGGACTGATTTCAAGGAAGAAGCTCTAGGGAAGAAAATCAAGGTAATAAGACTCAGGTTGCAGACACAGGTAATTTTCTAGAAAACTCGGTGATGAGAGTAAGAAGTTACTGATTCAACTCAGCAATTAGGTACCATTCTAAGCTCTATAGCATCCATAGACTGGTTCCCAGAGAACCAGATTCCTAAGGTACTTCCTAGTGTATGAGTAAAGATGGGTTTTACTCTGCAAGAGTTGATCATGTAGGCAATCATTATGTTTACCTTTGTAGTCAGAGCTCTTATAATGTGAACTTCCTGGAGGAATCACTTGATCTGTCCTCCTATGTCTATCATATATGGATTCCTGGGGAAATCCATATATGATAGACATAGGCAGATAAAGATCTGCCTATGTCTTCCAGAGTGAGTTTCCTGACAATCACAGATCACAGCTAATAAACTTTACATGGTGTGCTCTCACACTTGGAGTACAGCTTGAGCTGAACTGGCTGCATGGCTTCCTATACCCTTCCTTTACCCTTCCTTCACCCTTTTTGGATCCATTTCTGCATTGCTAGTTGGTCCTATTTCAAAAGCAAACACAAGCACAGGCCGGAGCGATAGTCCACTGGGAGGGCATTTTCTTTGCATGCGGCCGACCTGGGTTCGATCCCCAGCATCCCATATGGTCCCCTGAGCACCAGCAGGAGTAATTCCTGAGTGCAGAGCCAGGAGCAACACCTGAGTATCGCTGGGTGTGACCCAAAAAAGCAAACACACACACACACACACGCACGCACATACACACAAGCAAACAAATAATTGAGTCATCCTCTACTAACTCTTAAGTGCTGTGTTTTTTATTTATAGCCTTAATAGATGTTGAGATCAAAACTGTCTCAAGATCTCCTGATACTGTACATCCTATATCACCCCTAGAACCTTCTTCTTTATCCAAAAAAATGGGAATAAAAAATAATTCCCCCACTTGTTATTAAAACACCCACTGGTGCAATAAAAAGACAAAGCAGTTCAACCCATGATTCAGCAGTTGGCATACAATAAAATATCCATAAGCTGCAATATTTTGTTATACTTTTTAAATTGTTTCCATTCTATAGGCCCAGCCAAATGTTCCTTCTTACCCTATCATTTACAGTTTATCCTACATGAACATATTATTTTGCTTTATTATCTGTGTTTATCCAATTTACCTTAAGTTTTATTTCATTCATCACTACCTGATCAGAGGTAAATAAAACATTTGTGCCAAAGTTCAGAAACTTTTAACATTATTTTTAATGTTCTTATGTTTCTGTAAACCCCCAGAAGAGAAGTTACTGACTCTATAATCAATCTTTGCAAAAGTAGGTTGAGCATTCATAAAAGAGCACTGAATTCAGCGGCACTTAGGCCAGCAGGCCCTCTGTGGCTCTCATGGCTGAGTGAGCTTCCCTTTACAGTGCCCTGTTCCTGCCCTTGGAATTTCAGACGTGGTCTATGGATAGCTCCAAACCTCTAGTCTTCACATCTGCCCTCTGGGAGGTAAATGGTTTTTTCCAAATAATGGGAGGAAAATGTGGGTGACTCAAATGTGCCCCATCTTAAATTGATGACTGATACATGAGACCAGACCCCAGTGAGTATCTCTACACTTACTGTAGCTGAGGTAAGAGGCTCCATCAGACAGTGGCAATTTTCTCCAGAATGACATGTTAAAGTGGGAAGAATGAGTGCACAAGTCCAACAAGATCCGGGTATACTCTTTCAGAGTAAGATTTGGATGTGAGGACAAAGAAAAGCCAACTAGCGACTATCCATGAGCTACTAATAAACTTAATGTGTCACATTGCAGTCAGAGCAGATTTGCAGCCTTCCCTATTGATTGATCACACCAATAACCCGAGGCCATCTTATAAGGAAAGTAACAAGTATGTTATTTTCCTTCTGTAATGGAAACTAAGAATCTCAACCTCCAACAAATTCAAAATTGCCGTAGGTTAAGTTGCTTGAATTTTTAGTTAAAAGAAGTTGCTATGAATGATAAGATCACTTGAGCATTTACTGCCTGTGCATTGGATTATAGTTTATAAGACAATGCTTTATTTTCAGGTATTTGTTTATAGAGATATAGTCTGCTAAACCACCACAGAAATAAGGATTGATTTTGTCCCATGCAGCACAAATCAGCTGAGTGTTCCTTATCTTTCACTTCAGATCAATTTCCATATTTAGTATTTAAAATCAGGTTTTCCTCTTAACAGCTATTATACTCTTTGCACTTATTACTGGCCACTCAGAAGAAAATTGTAGGTTTGGAGGATTTTTTCTTATATGTGGGATCTAAATACACCTGGTGTTACTTAAGGGCTTTTCCTACTTAGTAGACCCTGAAGTGCTAGGATCAAATCACGGCCTCAACCATTCGCTCAGGCTGTATTCTGTCTTCCTGGCTGCTAAAAGAAAATTGTAGTTTTTGAAAATTGAGTCAAAAAAAGCTATATGAAAAAAATGTAAAACAAAGCCCTACTTTTAAGTATCAGTCATTAATATCATTAATCAAGATTATGAAAAAGATCACCAGGGGCTGGAGTGATAGCACAGTGGGTAGGACTTTGGCTTTGCATATGGTTGACCTGGGTTCGATCCTAGTCATTCAATATGGTCCTACGAGCACTGCCAGGAGTAAATACTAAGTGTAGAGCCAGGAGTAACCCCTGAGTATCGCTGGGGTGACCCAAAAAAAAAAAACAAAAAAACAAAACCACCAGCACAATTAAAATGTGGGGGGGGGGGAGAAGTCCAAACTTCTGGTAGAGCTTGGGTAAAAAACCTTGTTTATTGATTAAAAATTAAACAACCCAAAACAGAAGGAGAGTTATGGTAGTTAGCTCTAACAAGATTCCCCAAGAAGGTTTTGTACTTGAGTTGGCAGGATCAATGCAGCATCTCTTCTTAAATTAGCGGATAAAGAACTACAATTCAAATCTTGGTTCATATCTGTCTCTGTGTTCTTTATTTGTCGGTGTTATTTTCTCTCGCCTCTCTCTCTCTCTCTCTCACACACACACATTCACTCTATCTTTCTGTGCTATACCCACCCCCGACAAACACACACTTCCATTGCATGTGGATCCTAAGGCAATTTGATGAGCCCCTCATGTTTAGTATACAAGACTTTGTAGCAACCACAGACTTGAAAACCCACTGACCTGGGTTTTCAGTGTCTCAGTTCAACTTCAGAAACTGAAGCAACCCCGTCAATAGACTAACATTTTCTGAAAGAATTCAAGTCAGGGTTTCCAGAGATGTCAATCCCAAATCTTTTGCTACATAGTAATTGTGAGACAGTAAATACTATTATTCTAGGTAGATAATTTGGGATTATTTTTTATGCAGCAGCAGATAAGAGCAGGACAAGCGTTTTGATGCCTGATATTCATTCTACTATATACTGTAACAGACAAAAAAAAAAACCGGTCATAAGAAATCTTTATATTAACTGTGGAAGCTATCTTAGAAATGTTTCCTTTGAAATAGTCTTTATCTACTATAATTATTTTTCTAACCAAGATCCAATATTGTTGCTTAGAAAATAATTAAGCTTTTAGTTCCTATCTTTGACAATATCCAATCTTAGCTTATCTATACTACTTCTGAAACACATTAGTAAAAGTATATCACTGTATCACTGTCATCCCGTTCATCATCAATGTGCTCGGAGGCGGGCACCAGTAACATCTCCATATGTCCTATCTCTTGCTAGTAGAGCCCAAGGGCATCTGCTTGCTCCAAAAACATAAAGAGCCTCAAACCACTACATCAGGTCATGGGATTGAGGTGTATAATTGTTACTGGTATTTGTCATATCAAATATGACACAGGAGGCTTGCCAGGCTCTGCCGTGGGTGGCATACTCTTTAAGTCACCATAATTTTATTTATAAAACAAGAACATTAGTGCCATGCAAAACTAAGTTAATTTTGGTGGAATTTTTGATCCATGCCCAGTGGTTTTCAGGGATCACTCCTGACTCTGTGCTTAGGGATAAATCCTGGTGGCACATATTGGGTGCCAGGATTGAATCTGGGTTGATACCATGTAAGGAAAATGTCTTACCTAGCTAAACTATCACTCCAATTCTAAAACTAAGAAAAAATTTAAAATCAATGACGCATTTACATAATTATTAGTACTAGAGCATCTGATATAATTCTACTAAGATATTTCTTTTGAATTTTAAATATTTTATACATTATAATATTTCAATTCTAACTCTGTTCTATTGAGCATTATTATTTGAATTATCTACAAACAAAAATTATGTTTAGTGTTTTGGAACTGGGGATAGTATGGAAGATAAAGCACTTTACTTTCATGCAGCTGACCCAGGTTTAATCCCTAGGACTCCATGTGGTTCCAAGCACGGACTGGAGGGATATTGAGAACAAAGCCAGATGTAAGTGTTGAGCACTTCCAGGTATATGTATATGTATATAGTTGCATAAATTATATATATATATATGTGCATATGTATACATACATGCATTTATATGCATAAAACATATTATTTGTAAGGATATAGCATATTTTATTAGGTCACTAAATTGTTATTACATTATGCTTATACAATATTAGAAATTTAAGATATTTCAAAACCTTTTACTTTTAATATTTATAAACATTTTGGAGACTTTTTTATTTCCTTTGTTATTTCATATTTTTTAAATGAAATTCTGGAGCAAAATTACAAGTCTTTTAATAACTTTTATTCAAACATGGTTTCATTTTAAAAGGTAACATAACTCACCTTTCAGCTTTAATTTCCCATTTTCCTAATCAATTATAACATCTCGAGGTGACTTAGAATATCAGAAGATATTTATCAGAAAATAAATAGCAGAAGATTTTTTATCAGAAGATTCTTAGGAGGACATTTAAATTATTGTTACAGGTCTTAGAATTATTTCAATTCTGTTGAGGAATGTTATCACTCCTATGGGTTCATCCTAAAGTCTGGCACCTATTATTTCTGATTATTTCTACAGTTGTAGATTGATAAAACTTAAGATATTATATTCTCTTGAGTTATAGCCCAAATTCTACTTTTTCTATATCCAAACTTCTCAGAGCACTAATGGACTCGGGACATTTCCATGTATTCACACAGCAGAAAGACTTTCCAGTAGTTTTTGGGGAATCACATTGGGAAAACCTTTTCTCCAAATACTTGCATATAGGGCTTCCATGCTTTTACTTAATGACTCTATAGTAGTCAGTTTTATAGAGGAGTAAATTATATATAGTAAATCCACTTTTAGGGTGCAGTTCAGCCAGATACAAAAATCAGAGTTGTAATTTCAGTCACAAAGAAGATATAGATCATATCAACCCAAATTTTTCCACATAATCCTTTTTTTTTTAACTTCAGATCATTCTCAGCAGGCCCCAGGGTCCCTCCCAGCAATTCTTGATCAACTAGGCCAGCAGTTCAATGCAAGGCCCCCAAACACACAAACACAGCAGCCCAGGCCCCATAGTGGGAGGCGTTATCCTGACAGCTGCACCAGTTCTGAGGCCTCCAGGCTGCTCCTGCTGGTGCTCAGGGGAGCCCATGGCCACACCTGGTAATATTAGTCTAAGGATCAAGGGACTATGTGGTGTCCAGGATGACACCTGAGTTGCCCAAAGATCTACACCATAAGTCTTGTATTTTTTCCCACTCTACCCTTAAACTCTTTCTATAGCCAGCCACATCACTCTAGGCCCCTGAAACAATATTCTTTCTTGATGGCACTGCAGTGCCTTTTCCAGAATGACTTGTCAATGGATTTCTGCAGGCCTCTGTTTGGCTTTTTCAATTGGGTATAATATTTTCTGGATTCATCATTCAAGTATCAGAAACATGCGCTGTTTTATTGCTAGCACTTGTTCTGTTGTTTGGCTATAACTCAATTTATATCCACTCACTGCTTCTTGACATTTGGGTTGTTTTTAGTTTGAGGATGCTGTGACTTAAGTTGCCTAAACATTCAAGTATTTGTGGATAGGCATACTTCAAATTTTTTTTCTTATATTATCATGCAAGAATGTTGAATCTTGTGAAAAGTGTTTAAATGTATAAGCAATTGTAACGATCACGATCACGATCTTCCCGTTAATCATCTATTTGCTAGAGCGGGCACCAGTAAAATCTCCATATGTCCTGTCTCATGCCAGTAGAGCAAAGGGCATCGGCTTGCTACAGGAACATAAAGAGCCTCAAACCATTATATTAGGTCATGGGAATGACCTAATATAATTGTTACTGGCATTTGGCATGTCAAATACAACACGAGCAGCTTGCTAGGCTTGCCGTGCGGGAGGCATATTCTTTAAACACCTCCAAATAAAGCATTTATTGATGAACTGCTGCGGCCGCAAGCGGCCGCGTGAGCCGGCTGTGATGGGCTGGTCGGCTGGGTGGAGTTCTGAAGAGAAGGAAGTCCGGATGTGGAAAATGGCGGCGCCCGTGGAGTGGGTGGGGGGGTCGTCTGGCTTGTTGTGAGGTTCTGCCGGGGTGGTGGGCCAAGGCTAGAACCCACCATGCCTCCCGACTGCCTCATGAACGGCTGGGCACAGGGAGAGCAAGGGACCGCTCTGCCCCATGTCTAAGAGTCTCTGGACCAGCATGCCTGGGCGGATTGAGGAAGAAACTGCGGCAGGGTGGGTGTCGCCCCCTCAAAGCAAAATAGTAAAGGTGATATCATAGAGAAAGACAGTGTGCATGATTAAATGAATACTCCTCAAGAAATTAACCATAATCCCAAGTGGAAGATTAAAACTATAAATATTTGCAGGGTGCATGAAATAAAAGAATTTATTCATTTCATTATGAGTAAAAACATCTGCAGAATGAAGGAAACTAAATCGTCTGGGAGGGGTCCAGGGACATGGCATTGATGGGATCAAAAGACCAGGATACATGTTTTGGTTTGTAAAGCCCTAAGTTTGAATCCATATACCACATGTTCCTCTTGCTCTATAAAAGAAACTAAGAATGGAATCCGGTACCTCTTCACTCAAGAATTACTCTTGGTGGTGCTCGAGGAACCATATGGGATGGCAGGATTGAACCCTGGTTCGCCCATACAAGACAAATGCCCAACTCTGTACCATGGGTCTGGCACCTGAATCCAGCAATTCTGGACTAGAGCAGCATCACAATTCTTGGATTAGGCATTGAATCATGCTACTAAGCCTAGTACAGCAAGCACTGTTGGAAAGCACCACCTGTCAAAAAAGGGAGAAAAATTATGTGTATGTTTATATGGCTAGAGAATACATGCCAATACAACGTAGCACATGAGAAAAGCTCAAAGACATTTCTTTTTTTTTTTTTTTTTTTTGGGCCACTCCCAGCAGTGCTCAGGGGTTTCTCCTGGCTCTGCACTCAGGAATTACGCCTGGGGTGCTCTGGGGACCATATGGGATGCCGGGATCAAACCTAGGCCAGCATGGGCAGGCTGCATGCAAGGCAAACGCCCTACCTGCTGGACTATCGCCTCCGACCACTCAAAGACTTTTTTTTTTTTTGCTTTCTTGGGTCACACCCGGCAGTGTTCAGGGATTTCTCCTGGCTCTGCACTCAGGAATTACTCCCTGGTGGTGCTCAGGCCACCATATGAGATGCCGGGATCAAACCCAGGCCTGCACAGGCCAGCCGTGTGCAAAGCAAACACCCTACCTGCTTGGCTATCGCTCCGGCCCCCTCAAAGACATTTTTTATTGGCGAAATGAGTAGTGAGAACCACATGAGTTACCCTGAAATACATTTAAATAGCTGAATTTAAAGAAAGACACAAAGTCAATGTTCAGAAATATGTACATAGAAATACATTTTTGGACTAATGTTACAATTGCTTATACATTTAAACACTTTTCACAAGATTCAACATTCTTGCATGATAATATAAGAAAAAAAATTTGAAGTATGACTATCCACAAATACTTGAATGTTTAGGCAACTTAAGTCACAGCATCCTCAAACTAAAAACAACCCAAATGTCAAGAAGCAGTGAGTGGATATAAATTGAGTTATAGCCAAACAACAGAACAAGTGCTAGCAATAAAACAGCGCATGTTGCTGATACTTGAATATGGTTCCTCGAGCACCACCAAGAGTAATTCTTGAGTGAAGAGGTACAGGATTCCATTCTTAGTTTCTTTTATAGAGCAAGAGGAACATGTGGTATATGGATTCAAACTTAGGGCTTTACAAACCAAAACATGTATCCTGGTCTTTTGATCCCATCAATACCATGTCCCTGGACCCCTCCCAGACGATTTAGTTTCCTTCATTCTGCAGATGTTTTTACTCATAATGAAATGAATAAATTCTTTTATTTCATGCACCCTGCAAATATTTATAGTTTTAATCTTCCACTTGGGATTATGGTTAATTTCTTGAGGAGTATTCATTTAATCATGCACACTGTCTTTCTCTATGATAGCACCTTTACTATTTTGCTTTGAGGAGCATATCCAGGTGGTGCTCAGCGCTAATTCATGGCTCTGTACTCAGGGATGACTTCTGGAAGAGCTCAGGGGACCCCATGTGCTAGAAATAGCCATATGCAAGGTAAGTATCCTACCTACTGTACTATCTCTCTGGTTCTCAAGTTTCCTTTAAATGATCTCACCTCACCAAATGGTGAGAGCGTGTTTTTCTTTTATCAGACTCCTTACTCTACAAGAAAAATCTGCTGTGATTTCTTGATTATAGTAGTTTTATTACAAATTTGAAGTCAGTAGTTTAATCATCCGACTTAATTGTCTTTGGTGGGATTGGGAAGTTTAGACCACACACAGCTATGCTCCTGGTGTACTTTTGGCTCTACACTCAGGAATCACCCCTAACGGAATTCTAAGGGCCGTCACGCTATGTTCTGGGATTGCACCTGGGTGATTGAGTGTAAGAAAGTTCCCTTACCAACTGTACTATCTCTCCGGCTTTAGTTTTATTTCTAAGGATTGATGAAATATTCTAGGTCATTTCTACATACATTTTAGAATCAGCATAATATCTACAAAAAAACTTGTTTGTAATTTATTAGAGAATGTACTGAATATGTAGATTAATTTGAAAATACCACTAATTTAACACTAATGTATTTTCTAATCAACCTTTATTTGTTTTGGTCTGATTTAAATTAATTTCAGTAATGTTCTGTAGATTTCAGTGTATGTATTTTACATCTTTTGCGAAGCATTTTTATGGTATTCAGATTTTAAATGGAATTATTTTCACTTTTTTATCTTTAATATGACTATTTGTGTATCATTAACTACTAAATGCATTTATTTATTCTAGTAACAGATTATATTAAATATTATACATGTTTAGACAGTATTTTGTTCATTTTATACTTTTGTTATAATGTTGAATAGGTATTGTAAGAAGAGCTGATTTGATTTGCACCTTTACTTTTAAACTTGATTCTGGCTGTAAGCATGGAAATATTTTTTTTTTTTTTGGTTTGTTTTGCTTGAGGCCACGCTCAGCTGTGCTGAAGCTTATTTATGTCTCTGTGCTCAAGTATGACTCCTGGCGTTGCTTGTAAGGCTTTGTGTGTTGCTGGAATCAAAGGTGGCCACATGCAAATCAACTGCCTTTCTTCTTACCTCTTTGACTCCAGGGGTTTTTTATTTGCTTGTTTTTAATATATAATTCATCATATTAAAGAAGCTCCCCTTCTTCAGTTTCAAGAGTGGAAACGCCTTTAGATTTTCTTTTTAAAAATTGTTATTATACCACCATACGATATACAATTACAAAGATGTTCATAATTGGATTTCAGTCATACATTGTTCCAGCATCCATCCCTCCACCAGTGCCCTGTTCCCACCACCAATGTCCCCCCAAATCCCTCCACATCCCCAGTCTGCCTCTATAGCAGGCATTTTTCCTTCTCTCTCTCTCTCTCTCTCTCTCTCTCTCTCTCTCTCTCTTCTCCTTTTCTCCTCTTACATAATGTAGCTTGCAATACATACATTTAGGGATTATCATATAAATCTCTTTTGTACATTCAGTGCTCAGTTCTAAAGCATGAAATGGCGTTACCATTTCCCAAAATTAGTAGAACACTGGTATATATTTATAACCCGATAATGAATGCCGTCATTCCATGTCTGTCCTTTATCTTCTGACTTATTTCACTCAGCGTGATAATTTACATGTTCATCCATTTGCAGGTAAATTTCATGGTTTTGTCTTTTTTCTGACAGCTGCATAGTATTGCATTGTGTAGATGTACTATGGTTTCTTTAGCCAGTCTTCTGTTGTTTCCAGATTCTGTCTGTTGTAAATAGTGCTGCGATGAATATTGAAGTGCAGATAGTGTTTCTGCTGTGTGTTGTTGTGTCTCCGGGGTATATTCCCAGGAGTGGCACTGCTGGGTCAAGTGGGAGCTCAATACCAAGTTTTTGGAGGAATGTCCATATTGTTTTCCAAAAGCCTGGACCAGTCAGCACTTCTGCCAGTTGTGGATGAGAGTTCCGTTCTCCCTGCATCCATGCCAGCACTGGTTGATCATGCTCTTTTGGATATGTGCCAGTCTCTGTGGTGTGAAATGATACCTCATTGTTTTTTGATTTGCATCTGCCTGATAATTAATGATGAACACTTTTTCATATGCCTTTTGGCCATTCAAATTTCTTCTTTTTTGGAAGTTTCTGTTCATTTCCTCTCCCCATTTTTTGATGGGGTTGGCTCTTTTCTTCTTGTAAAGTGTTACCAGTGCCTGATATGTCGTGGATATTAAGCCATTATTAGATGGCTACTGAGTGAATATTCTTTCCCATTCCGTGGGCTGTCTCTGTATCTTGGTCACCATTTCTCTAGTACTTGTGGAACAATCTTCTAGATAGATCACATGTTGAGCCACAAAAATATACCTCAATAAAATAAAAAAAGATAAAAAATTGTGTCAACTAGGTTTTCAGACCATGATGCACTTTAAATAGAAGTTAATCGTACACAGAAACTGAGAGTCATACCAAACACCTGAAAATCAAACAGTTCACTGCTGAACAACCAGTGGGGTGTAAAAGAAATCAGAGAGGAAAGCCTTTTGATTTTCTGTGCTTTCCTTCATTAAATGATATGTCCGGGTGATTTTTTCTCTTCTAGCCTACTAAAAAAGTTAATTCTAGGATAGGAATTTTAGATGTTAAAGCAACCTTTCATAATTGAATTAACTTTCAGTTATTATAAATGGTTCCCTGTTGAATTATATTTTCTAATATTTTGCTAGTGATTTATCTGTATTATATATGTGTGTATATGTGTATATATATTCCTTTAACTTGTCTTATTTTGACTGATTTTTAAGTATGTGTTTTATCAAATAAGTTGTTAAATGCTTTGCTTCTATTTTGTGGAAGTTTTAGTTGGATTATATTTTTTTTCTCCAGTGTTTGATTGTATTCAACAATTAGCCTCTTGTCCTAGTATTTTCTCATAGAAACTTTTTAGATACAAATTCAGTTATTTTAATAACTGCAGCTATGTTCAAGTTTGTAATTTTTTCTTTCTTGGATATGTGTTACAAGGGGCCAATGCATCTTACATAATCTATTAAATTTCTTGGTATAATGCAATTCAGAATTTTCCCTTGTCCTTCTAAAACCTGAAGGTTTGCATTTTATTGAATATCCCAATTTTCTTAAAATAGGTCTTTGCACTTCTTTCCTGACTTTCCTACCTAAAGGCTTAAACATTTCTTTGATTTCAAAAAAATATTTAATCTTGTTTATTATTTCTCTTTTTCATTTTTATTGATTTCTTCTATTCCATGTTCTGCTTGCTCATTTATTCTGGTGTCAGAACAAAGAAGCTTAGATCAGTGTTTTTTAAAGAATTGTTTCACACAACACTGCAACTTTACAGATGTGAAAACTTTGAAAACACTGGCTTAGGTCATTACTGTAAGAACTTTTTTTTTAAAAAAAAAATCACATCAGAAGTACCTAAGACTATAACATTTTGTTGCTCCATTAGATCTACCCTAAATATATTAAAATGCATTTTCACTTAAAATACTTAATATTTTGCATTTATTTTGACAATATCTAATTTAGAAGTTTAATTTACAGGTACTTGGGAAATTTTACATTGTCATAATGATTCTAGTTTAATTTCTTTTATAATTAGATAGTTTGCTGTGAATAATGTTTCTGTATAAAGTAGTTAAGATTAAAATTTTTTAGCTTTAAACTAACATACATTGTACATAGAAAGTTCTTTTTTTTTTTTTTTGGCTCTTTGGGTCACACCCGGCAATGATTAGGGGTTTCTCCTGGCTCTGCACTCAGAAATTACTCCCGGCAGCGCTCGGGGACCATATGGGATGCTGGGGATGGATCCTGGGCCTGCATGGGCCAGCCACATGCAAGGCAAATTCCCTACCCGCTGGGCTATTGTTCCCGCCCCAAAGTTCTTAAGAAAGAAATAGACTCAACGCTGGAGCAATGGCATAGCAGTAAGGTGCTTGCATTGCATGTGGACAACCCAAATTCAATCCCCAGTACCACATACGTCCCTCCAACCATGCCAGGAGTGAGCATTGAGCACAGAGTAGCAGTAAGCCCTGAGCATCACCAGGTATGGCTTTTTCCTTAACCCCCCAAATAAAAATAAAGTGAAAGAGATTAAATTTTACCATTTAATTTTATTGATTTATTTTGAAATATTAAGTAACGTTCTGTGATTTTCAGTACTGTTAATGATAGTTCCCCCCTCTACATAACTCCAAAACCATATCCAGTGACTCTTTCATCTCTTCTGTCTTGTTGTTGATATTCTTTTTTTTCTCCTGCATTGTGTCGTTGCAAAGATGACAGGGAAGGTCGAGAGTAGTTTCTTGGTTTGCTGTGGATCACACACTTTGGTATTACCACTGGGCATTTTTGTTATATGCCAATCTCACTGGTGTGAAATGGTGTCTCATTGTCATCCTCATTGGGCTTTCCTAATAAGTGATGGTGAGAATGTTTCCATGTCTGGTGGTCATCTGGTCTTATCATAGAAATCCTGTTCATTTCTTCTCCGTATATTTGACAGTGTTTCTAGATTTTTGTTGCTCTTTGTGAGTACTTCATATATCCTAGATATTATCACCTTATCATATGTGTTCACTCCAATTATTTGCTTCCATCCAGTTATCTGTCGTTTAGTTTTAGCTTATGTTTATTTTGTCATGCAGAAACTTTAATTTGATGTAGTCCCACTTGTTTAATTTTATTCTGTCACATTTGCTGGTGGCATTGTATCATTGAAAGCATCTCTTAAAGACCAGACTTTATAGCATTCTACCTATATTTTCCTAAGTATATTTTATAGGGTTTGGACTGATCTCAGGGTCTTTGATCCACTTTGAATTAGCTTTTGTGAAAGTGTGAGATTTGGAAGCAGTTTTTCACATGACTGTCCAGGTTTGCCACCTCCATTTGAAGGGTTTGTTTTTTCACCATTTCGTGCTTTTGGGACATTTTGAAAAACATTAGCTGACTATGTGGAGGTTTGTGCTTGGATAATCTATTCTGAAACATAGTTCAGTAAATATGTCTTAGTCCTATAAGTTTTCATAACTATGCAGTTTTCATAACTATGGTATTATCATATAGCTTCTAGTTTCTAGGTATCATGTGGTTTCTAGGTACTGAGATACCTCCTATTTCTTATTTTTCAATATGAAGGTTTTGACTATTTGGAGTCTTTTTTAATTCCATACAAATTTATTATTATGATCATACAAACTCTATGTTCTTGTTTTTCTTTTCTTTTTTGGGTCATACCTGGTCATACTCAGGGGTTACTCCAAACTCTGTAATCAGTAATTACTCCTGGCTGTGCTGGGGGAACACTCAGGAATTACTCCTGGACATGCTAGGTCATGCCCAAGGCAAAAAATGCCCTACTCACTGTGCTATCACTCTGACCCCCAAAATTCTATATTCTTTTTTTTTTTTTTTTTGCTTTTTGGGTCACTCCCAGCGACGCTCAGGGGTTACTCCTGGCACTGCACTCAGGAATTACTCCTGGCGGTGCTTGGGGACCATATGGGATGCCGGGGATCGAACCCGGGCTGGCACAGGTCGGCCGCGTGCAAGGCAAACGCCCTACCTGCTGGGCTATCGCTCTGGCCCCAAAATTCTATATTCTAAGTCCTTGAAGAATAGTGTATCCATTTGGATATGAATATCCATTTGGATATGGATTGTAATGAATCCAGATAGTAGATAAGGTAAGACGGACGATCATTTTGACAATATTGATACTTCCAATTCAAAAAGCATGGAATATGTTATCATTTTCTATGGTGGTTTTCTATTTGAGTGTTTTGAAGTGGGTGTGGTATAGAGCTCTCATCTCTTTTGTTAAGTTGATTCCTAGGTAGTTATGTTCTTGGGTACTATTTTGAATAAGATGGATTCTTAGACCTTTTTCTCCTCTGATACATTATTTGTATATAAGAATATGACAGATTTGTCTGTATTAGCTTTGTAGTTGGCCTCATTTCTGTATTAGTTTGTTGTTTCTGAAGTATTTTGTGAACTCTCTTAGGTCTTCTAAGTATAATAATCATGTCATCTGCAAAGAGAGGTAATTTGACTTCTTTTCCAATTTTGATCTCCTTGTTTTCCTTTCTTATCCGGTGGCTATTGCTAGGATTTCTAATACAATTTTGAATAAAAGAGGAGATAGTTGATGTCCTTTCCTTAAACCTGATCTTAGTGAGAATACCTTCAGTTTTTCACAATTAGGAATAATATTTGCTGGGGGCTTATTGTAGATATACTTATTATAGATAGCCTTTACTATCTTCAGGAAGATTCTGTAAAATCCTATTTTGTTGAGATATTTAATCATAAATGAATGTTGGATCTTATCAGAAATTTTCTGTATCAATGGATATGATCATAGACTTTTACTTTTACTGATGTGGTATGTTATGTTAATTGATTTTCATATATTTAACCATCAGATAAACCCCACTCAGTCATCATGCATTTATATATATATATATATATATATATATTAGTTTCAAGCCCGGATCATCAACACCCACCCTGCAGCCGTTTCTTCCTCAATCCGGCCCAGGTATGCTGGTCCAGAGACTCTTAGACATGGGGCAGAGCGGTTCCTTGCTCTCCCTGTGCCCAGCCATTCATGAGGCAGTCGGGGGCGTGGTGGGTTCTAGCCTTGGCCCACCACCCGGCAGAACCTCACAACAAGCCAGGCGACCCCCCCACCCACTCCATGGGTGCCGCCATTTTCCACATCCGGACTTCCCTCTCTTCAGAACTCCACCCAGCCGACCAGCCCATCACAGCCCGGATCATCGACACCCACCCTGCAGCCGTTTCTTCCTCAATCCGGCCCAGGTATGCTGGTCCAGAGACTCTTAGACATAGGGCAGAGCGGTTCCTTGCTCTCCCTGTGCCCAGCCGTTCATGAGGCAGTCGGGTGGCGTGGTGGGTTCTAGCCTTGGCCCACCACCCCGGCAGAACCTCACAACAAGCCAGGCGACCCCCCACCCACTCCATGGGTGCCGCCATTTTCCACATCCGGACTTCCCTCTCTTCAGAACTCCACCCAGCCGACCAGCCCATCACAGCCGGATCATCGACACCCACCCTGCAGCCGTTTCTTCCTCAATCCGGCCCAGGTATGCTGGTCCAGAGACTCTTAGACATGGGGCAGAGCGGTTCCTTGTTCTCCCTGTGCCCAGCCGTTCATGAGGCAGTCAGGAGGTGTGGTGGGTTCTAGCCTTGGCCCACCACCCCGGCAGAACCTCACAACAAGCCAGGCGACCCCCCACCCACTCCATGGGTGCCTCCATTTTCCACATCCGGACTTCCCTCTCTTCAGAACTCCACCCAACCGACCAGCCTATCACAGCCCGGCTCGCGCGGCGCTTGGTTCATCAATAAATGCTTTATTTGGAGGTGTTTAAAGAATATGCCTCCCGCATCGGCAAGCCTAGCAAGCTGCTCGTGTTGTATTTGACATGCCAAATGCCAGTAACAATTATATTAGGTCATTCCCATGACCTAATATAATGGTTTGAGGCTCTTTATGTTCCTGTAGCAAGCCCGATGCCCTTTGCTCTACTGGCATGAGACAGGACATATGGAGATATTACTGGTGCCCGCTCTAGCAAATAGATGATTAACGGGAAGATCGTGATCGTGATTAGTTTCAAGAAATTTTTTTACCTCTTCCCTTGATTTTTTTTTCTTCTTGGAGCACACCTGGCGATGCTCAGGGGTTATCCTGGCTCTGCACTCAGAAATTACTCCTGGCAGTGCTCCAGGGACCATATGGGATGCCGGGTATCGAACCCGGCGCCGGCATAGCGGCCGGCGTGCAAGGCAAACACCCTACCCGCTGGGCTATCGCTCTGGCCCCCTTCTTTGATTTTTTGATCCAGTAGGTTAGTAGCATGTTGTTCAGTCTCAATGTGTTAAGAGTTATTCACATTTTCTTTATATATTAATTTCTATCTCTGTGGCATTGTGGTCTGGTAGAATAATTGGTATGGTTTTTATATTTGTGAATTTATGTAGGTTTTTCTTATGCCCTAATATGTGATCTGCCCTGAAAAATGTTCCATGTGTACTAAAAGAAGAATGTGTATCCAGCTTTTTGAGCATCTGTGGCCGTATATATTACATGCACCAGTTAGAGCTCTCCTACTTCATGTAATAGTCTTATGCCTGTACTCACATTCTTTCAAGTTGATTTGGCCAGTGGTGACAGTAGAGTGTTGAAGTCCTCCATTACTATGGATTTTCCATCCATATGACTCTAGATTTGGGAGCAAAACCCTGTAAACTTTGCTAATCCTACATTTGGTATGTATGCGTTAACTAAAATTAGTCCTTTTGATTCTTTGTTCCCCTAACTAGTAAGAGGTATGCATCTCTTATCTTTACTTGCTTTCTTTAGATTGAATGCTGTTTGATCTGATATAACTAATTGTCCCAACATTTTTTATCGCTGACTTGTAAAATAGTTTTCCATCTTTTCACTGTGAGCCTATATATTTTGGATATTAAATGTGTTTCCTGCTGCAGCAAATGAATGAATTTTTGTTTCCTGATCCATTCAACCACTCTGTGTCTTTTGATGGGATATTTCAGTCCATTGATATTTAGAGAAATTATTGATATAAAGGGCTGTGTTACTGTTTTGCTGAGTGGGGGTGTTTCTATAGTTGACTGTTTGGTTCATTCAAATGGTCTTTTAGTACTTTACTAAGGGCTGTCAGTTCTTGTTTGAGAATGTTTTTATCCTTCTCTCCCGTTTAAATGAAAGCTTTTCAGGGTAGAGGACTGTAGGTTGAACTTTTTTTTTCCTGTTAGTAATTTGAGTATGTCATTCTACTCTTTTCTCTCGTTTCATATGAGAGATTGGTTGTGTTTCATATGTTCTTTTCTTTTACATTTAGATTTCTCCTTTTCTCTAAAAGCTTTAAGAAGTCTGCTTTTCTCTTTGGATTTTGCCATTTTGATTGCTATATGTCCTTGCATTTTTCTGTTTGAGTTTATTTTGACTGCTACTCTTTGGGCCTCTTGATGCTACATCAGCCTCCCTCCAGTGACTGAAGTTCTCAGCTATGTTCTCTTCCACAACTTGTTTTTCCCCTGTCCTCTTTTCCTCTTCTTCTGATATTTCTTTAATTCAGTCATGTTCCTCTTGCTGTTATCCACCAAGTACCTTACATCCGCTTCCTTTCTAGTGCTTATCTTTTACCAATTATCAATGACTGCATTGCATTTTGTCTTAGAGTTCATTTCTATGGTTTGATACTTGTGCAGTTCTACTATGGCTTACTGTTGTGGTCTTTTGTTCCTTTACATTTTGTATGGAATCTGTCATATTCTGTATCAGTTCTTTGAATTGGCCAAATTTCTCATCTACTGGATGCTTAATTTCTTTGACAAGTCTCACTTAATTTCAATCGTCACTGTAGTTAAGTATTGTTGATTTTAGGTCTACATCAAACAGGCTCAACAGTTTTAATGGGTTTGAGAATTTGTCTGGGTTTCTATGTATGTTTGACACATGTTGTGTTCCTTAGTTTCCCCATTATTATTTGAGTCTCATGTGGGATAATGTTGGAGGTTTAGATTCCTAATTGCTTAAGAACTGATTTGTTCAATTTTTTTTTACCAGAGGTCTACTGATAATATCTCTGATCTCCAGATTATTCCCTTTACCATATAGTACGATTAGACAAGGAAGCTTTGAACTAATCACTCTGTTTAGTTGTCAGAGATAGAAGATCACATAAGATTAGCAGAGTATGAATGTTGTATCCAGTGGCTTCAATATGAAGAATGTGTTCAGTGATAATCTAATTCGGAGAATTAGAACTGACATCATATGGTGTGACTCCTTGATCTAGGGACTAATGTCAGCGAAGTAACCCTTCAAGTTCCTGGGCCCAAGACTTTCAGGCTAGAGCCTGGCCATGATGGGAAGGCAAGAGTGGTCTGAGAATAGAAATTTTTGGATTTATAAGTAGAAAAGTACTTTTCTTGCTAGTTGAATGAGTACACACAAACATACATTACCCCCATACTTTAACATGGCTATAGTTTGTGTGTTTTAAAGTGTTACTCTATATTTATCGGTTCATGATGGATAAAAGAAAACCTTCCCTTTAAGTCACACAGGTTCGAGTCACACTTGATTACAGTATTTCTGTTATCCATTCCAGAAAGAGCATTCCCAGATTTTGCTTCTACGTGTGCCTGCTGTCACAAAATACCCTGGTCAAGAGCCTTACCAGTAAGATCAAACAGCCCAGTCCTTTCTTCTCAAAGGATGTATCTTTGAACAGCTCAGTATGAGTGCCCTTTGCAGGAAATATCATGAGTGGTCAAAACAGATTTCCAAATTTTTCTCAGGCTTTGAATTTGTACTCAATCCATTATTTATAATTATTTTTATTTTTTAATAGATATACAGTTACAAAGATGTTTCTAAGATGTTCATATTTGGGCTTTGGTCATACAGTGTTCCAGCACCCATCCCTCCACCAGTGCCTATTTCCCACCACCAATGTCCCCAATTCCCTCCCCTCCCTAGCCTGCCTCTGTGGCAGGTTCTTAATTTCTTTCTCTTTCTCTCTCTCTCTCTTTCTTTTGTCCTTCCCTTCCATGTTGTGGATTACAATACATACATTTAAAGGTCATCATGTGTATCTTTTGCCTTTATTAAATGCTCAGTTCTAGGTTGGTATCAGCACTTTTGACAATTATTAGCAACTGTTCCATTCTCTCTTTTTTTTAACTTTTTTTTAGTTTGATTTATTTATTTATTTTTTTGGGTCTTTTTTATTTTTTTTTTTAATTTTTTATTTTTACAATTACAAAGATATACAATTAAAAAGTTCATATTTGGGTTTTGGTCATACAGTGTTCCAGCACCCATCCTGCCACCAGTGCCCATCTCCCACCACCAACGTCCTCGGTTCCCTCCCCCCTCACCCAGCCCTGCTCCATGGCAGGTTCTTTATTTCTTTCTGTTTCTCTCTCTTTCTCTTTTCCTTCCCCCTCAGACTATGGATTACAGAACATACATTAAAGGGTTGTCATGTGTATCTTTTTGCCTCTATTTAATGCTCAGTTCTAGGTTGGCATTAGTACCCTCTGACTCATTATTATTTTTAGGATTAACAGTCTGTCAGGGCTTGTTAACTATCCCCCTTTTAGACTTTGTCTGAGTCGCACATAACTTCAGTCAGCTTTATTTGAATATAATGAGAGTCCCTTTTTTTTCTGTTTTCTCCTGGTTTTCCTATTCCTGGTGAAATATTTTGCTGGGAGGCTTAAGAGATAGCTTAGAGTGAAGTACAGGCATGGCATGCACAGGGACCTGAAGATTGTTCCGTGGCACTGAAGAACTTCCCAGGCACTGTTTGAGAGGACTTTGACCCTATATTGACTGGTATAATAACACTTAAAAAGGCCTAGACCACTGAACATGATTTGGGAAATTGCTAAATTAAAAAACAATAAATGGAAAAGGAGAGCCTCAGGTAATTGGGGTGTTCCATTTCCTGAGACTTTTGCAAAGCTTTGCACTGTGTGGTGATATATTCCCATGGAAATCCTTGCTTTATATCCTTCTAATGTCTAAAGTAAACCTCTTCAAGTAGTCTTTGTGGTGCAATTGACAGTGTCAGTTACAAAATAGCTATTACAAGCATTGGACTTTCCCACTAACAATATGATGAGTGCCCATCAAAACCTAGTCTCTGTAGGAAATCTGCTGTATGTGAAGGACAGAAACTTCCCTTTCAGATTTTTTTCTGAAGTCAGTTACTGTAAACATGACAAGCACCATTCACTCATAGCCAATTATCTGCCATGTTTTCATTGTAATTAGCTTTACATTTTGTGTATGTTGTCTGCAGGAGAAGCTACTCTATTTTCAGATGTAGTCAGAGTGTAGGAGAGTGAGGGAACTGAGAATTTTCACTGAGTGTAGTGAGAAGCTCTGGGCTAGAGACTTAATCACTAGTAGCATTTCAGGGCTGTCACTGTTGCCTAGTGATGTAGCATGAACCTCTGCACTGAGCTAGCTATACAGTCTTCATCTTGCTATACTTTTTAGTGAGTGACCAGAGCCTAGTGCTCAGCCTGTTTCAGCATCTCTTTATTGTAAAAAGTCAACCACTTGGGAATATGCAGTCAAGATTAAAGATAATCAATGTAGCAATTAACTAGACCAAAAATACACAAGTACTGTGTTCATCTGGCTCAATTCCAGCACTTATATTCATGTTCTTATGATCCGTCATTACAACGACTTTTCTAGAAATATGTCAGTTAATGAAATTAACCTGACCCTCGAAGTGTTACAGGTGTGGCTGTGATGCCCGACTGCATTAGCAGGTGGCAGACATGAGACAGACTCTGCCTAGGGCTCTGCCCTATGGGCCATGGATGCTTGATGGTCTGACATAAAAAAGACTAGATGCTTTTGGATGAACCCAGAACCACGGCAGAGCCTGGCAAGCTATACGTGGTGTATTCGATATGCCAAAAACAGTAACAATAGTGGACCCAATTCCCAACGAATGGAGATATTACTGGTGCCCACTTGAGCAAATCGATGAGCTACGGGAAGACAAGTGGTAAGTGACAATGAAACTATGCTGGACAGAAAATTTTTCCTATCTGTCATCCCATCCTTGTGATGACTCCAGTAATTTCTCTAAGGATTAGTTCTCACCAAGACTACTTCTTTAGATGGTTAGGTGAAATTTAATTATAGGGGAGTTGGAGAATAATTTTTAAGAAATTATCTAATTTTTAAATTAAAAGTCAGAGCATTACCCAAAAATCCACATTGCCTTGTTTTATAGGTACTACACTTTAATTTGAAGTTTAGTTTAAATATTCATTATAAGAAAAGGATTAAATCTTCAGGAAATGGATCATTATAGGATATATCATATATGCCTGCTCAGGGAATACTTGCAAGGTAGTTTGTTAAGTGCCAGTCGAAAAAGGATACTCACAGTTCATGAAAGAGCATGTCAAGAGCATGGGATTGTGTCCCAATCAAGCTGTCTTCCTTTCCTTTACCTACTTTACATCTATACATCTTGTTCACTCAGCAACTATTGGTTTTGCTCCATGACAAAACAGCATTTCTTTTCTTCTTGTCTGTTCATTCAAATTCACTTGTTTTTTGCAAACTGCCAGGAAGTAATCAAGTGAACCAAAATTAATGTGTCTTATATGCATGGTTCAAGCTACGGAAGAGAATTGCTATGAATTCAGTGCTTATTATGTGGAATTTGTTTAAACAAAAAAGTGGTAGTATTGTGTTATCTTGATGACGATTGCATAACTTAGGGGCTGTGAAGTGAGTGCTTCTTTTGTAAGAATTTCTCCAGATACTAGGAGAGCAGAGTGGAATATCTTGGAGTATTGTTGACAAATAAAATTAAAAGTTTTGAAATATGAGACTAGGGCTGTAGCAAAGGCACAGCAGATAAATGACTTGCCTTACACTGGCCAACACAATATCTATCCCTAGCACCACATTTGAGTCTCACCAGGGGTGATTTCTGAGCACAGGTCTAGGACTAAGCCCTAAGCACTGCCATGTATCATGTTTACACCACCAACCCCCAAAAATAATAATACTCTTGGGACCTGGATAGTGTAGAACAATTAGGGCACTTGCTTAGGCCATGCCTGAATGGGGTTGACACTCACATGGTCTCCCGCCCATCTTCAGGTGTGATCTTGGATAACTGACCACACTGGAGTGGCCCTCGCATTGTGCTGCACCAGAGGCCCAAGTATCATCACTTCCTCAGCCTCCACACTGAACTGTAGATAGTCGCATTGTCTGGGGTGGCCATGAGCCCCTTTAACACAACTTGAGATTACCCACCCCAAAATAAAGCCAGTGAAATTCAAGTCAATATGTGAATATGGGGGATGGAGAGAGAAGCAGGCCAAGGTACTTGTCTTGAATGTGGCTGACATGGATTTTTTTTTTTGACATGGATTTTATCCCTGGTACACCATATGGTCCCTCAAGTTCACCTGGGTAATCTCTGAGTGTAGAGCTGGTAGTAAGCCCTGAGCACCACTAGATGTGGCCCCCAAAATAAAAAGTGTGAATATCTTGTATTCAGTAGCAATGAAGACACCACGGAATGTATGGCTTATAGTAACGTAAAATAATAAGGGTAATATTGACTGAGGTAAAGGAAAATTCACAGAAATTCACCAAACCTCAGAAGAGGCATTGCTCATAATTTTATTAATATTTTATTATACCACCATGAGATATACAATTACAACATTGTTCATGATTTTAATATTTAAGTTTAATATGTGAATCTCTTATTTCCGGTTGCCAAGTAATTTTTTCAAATTTTCCCTGTGCTTTTCTTTTCTATAGTTATCACCTCTTGCTCTTTAATGTCTTGCTTCCACACACCCACCTTTGTCACATTTCTTTTGGCAGAGATGCCAGCACATCATGTGAACAAGCATTATCTTTTCATTTTAACTCCTAAGTGGTATTCAGTGGCTCTCAAGATCACCTCAGTGCTCCTCAGTTGAATGCTAAGTCCTGCTCAGGGCTTTCAGTGACAGATTTCACCTTGTAGACTCCACGTTTGGAGTCTAAAGGACAATGTAGCAATTATTGGCAATAATATCTTGTATAATTAAAATTTCCTGAGTGAGTTTCAGTTTTCTACACACACACACACACACACACACAACTCTTAAGTTATGAGTATGAACTTGACAGTAGAAATCATTTTATAGTACAAATGTGTCAAATATCACACCTCACACCTTAAATATCTACATATCTGATGTGTGATTTATACACTGGCAAAGCTGAAAATAGAGGCAAATCTAGTGTTTCTAGAAAGGTCCATATCAGAGACAGCTGATGAATTTTTTATTAAAAAAAATAACCACTTGTCGGGGAGGCCGCTGGGGTCCCCCAACAGTACCGGGAAGCGAGTTCCCTTCTACCTCCAAAGCCGGCAGTAATGGATGAAAACTCAGGAATCCCGATGCAGTTTTAAAAAGGGCTTTACTATCATAGGTTCCGATATACAATCCAAGAGAAGGGAAAACCTCCAGACTCTGGGTTCCCAGTTAGGCCCTAGCCACGTGTAGGCCAAGATGGCTGCCACCACGTGTTGAGGCCCAAAAGAGAATGGAGAGGATGGAGAAGCAAAATGCCAAGGGAAGCCAAAATGGCAAAAGGAGCTTCTTTTTTTTCTTGCAGCTTATTTTATAGATAGAAATACGCCCAAACTTCCCAGCCCAGCCCATTCTGGGCTGGGCTATCTAGAGATGAAAATAGGAAAAGAGCTCTACAGAAATTTAGCAGCTTTAGGAGGCCTTCTGGTTGTTTACAAGAACCCAGAGCTCATTCAAAGCCTCCCTAGCAGAGCTGGAAGGAGCTATAAGCTAAATGTAACTTCCACTGACAGGGAGGGTCAGATGCCCTCAGGTAATTTCTCCCAGCACCTCACCTAATGTCTTGAGCCAAGATCTGCCTGGAAAAGCCTTTATAAGGTAGAAAAGGGGTTTCTGAGATGGCATGTCTCTGTACCAAAGACTAATACTAATGCCAGTTAAATATTTCTCCAAGTCTTCACAAGAGTCTCGTCTACTTCACGGTAGTTTTGTATTTTAGTTACCTTTGAGTTATCAGGGAGCCATGCTTGCTTGCTTGGAGGCAAACACCATTTCTCTCTGGTCTAATTACTTAGAGATCCAGCGTGGCCAGGCAAATATGCTGGTAAGATCTAGCTAGTCCCACGATGATTGTGGTAGCATGAGAGAATATTTATACCAGCCAGTACAGAATACATGGTCAGATAAACTGCCACATTTAGACTACCCCCTATCTACAAAGTGACCTGCAGTAGACAATCTAGGGCAGATGCAGGGGTCTTAGGAGTCCTGCAACAGCCACTCTTCTGTAGCTCAGAAATTTCCCTTTCTCATAAACTCAGATAACGTGACTTGAAAACATTTCTAGTTGGTCCCTGTGTTTTCATGATGCTTCTGTTAGGTGGAAAACAGCCAAAGCATCCTTTGGTATTATTTGGCTAATAGTCAACTACACTCTATTTGACCTGAGGATAGATAATGATAATATGTAATAAAGGCTGGCTTTGCAAAATATTTATGCAATGCTGGGGACAAAGGCCGGAGTTCCTCATATCTGGACCACTGCCTTATTCCATGTTTTCCTCATCATCCCAAGACTAACTTTCCACTATAGTTATATTTACTCACTTCCACATACCTGGCAGAACAGAATTTCTAATTAAACAATTAAATTTAGGATCTTGAATATTAGTACAATATCAAGTATGTGCAACACTTTATCAAGATACATTTTTAAGGACATTTCATATCTCTCTAAATACAAATGACCACATCTGCAATCATATTATCAATGGCCTGCCCACCTGTCCATTGAAATCCTTCTCCACTGACCCTCTCTTTATGGCAACCTTATCTATAAAGGTAGTAAAAGGTAGTCTAAGGTTTTAAAATGTTGCATCATTATTATATATCACTTGTCACTTGTATGACTTGTCTTCCCATTGCACATCAATTTGCTCGAGCGGGCACCAGTAATATTTCCAAATGTCCTGTTGCAAGAAAGTATAGCCCAAGAGCATCTATTTTCTCCATGAATAGGAAGATCCTCAAACCATTCCCTTCAGGACATGGGAATGAGGTTCATAATTGTTACTGGTTTAGGACATATCAAATAAAACATGGGTAGCATGCCAGGCTCTGCCGTGTAGGTGGTATACTCTCAGAAGAAGGCTCTCATCTCAAGCATTTACTGATGAAACTCAATGAGGAAAGATCAGGTTTTCTCTTGGGTAGAGCTCTGAGAAGCTGTGGAGTCTGGATGTTGAGAATGACTGACCTATTGGTGTGAGGATTCCTCTGGCTTCTTCATGAGGAATATATATTAATATATATTTATATATAGGAAATATATAAATAACTATATATTATTATATATATTTCTACTTATAATGAAATTTTATTTTCCAGGGTGTACAGTCTATGAAAATACTGACTTCTTTGGAAATGTTGATTTTAATAGGGAAGGACATATATTCAATCTATATAAAGATAAATATTTTTGTTAAAGACTTGTCATTTGAAGTTAATGATTGAGTTTTAGGCATATACTATTTCAGCACCAATCCGACCACCAGTGTTCCCATATCTTTTGGATGACAGGCCTAGCTAACTTGGGAGGTTTGCTGTTTTATCAACTCACAGCTTGATCTATTTACATGTTTTTAAGCCAGAGTTCATACTAATGAGATCTCTTTTCTATGTAAACACCGATGGAGGGTGTGGCAGTTACAGAAGTCATCTTGACTCTGAATGAGTAACTTCTGACTTATACGCATCTACTAAGACTTCTCTGTTATCTAGATTGGGCACAGCTTCTCTTTATACCCCCTTGCACCCAGCATGGGGCAGTTAGATTTTACCAGGAGACTACCACCCTGGCTACATTGAGACTATTGTTTAAGATTATAGGAAGGATCCTACTAGTTTGTCCTCAAGCAGGTGAGTTTGACCCTTTCGGTATACAGAGAACATAATACTCAAAATCACCCTGGTGCAGATAATAAATCTGAAGTACCTTTTGGGTACCATCTAGAAATCATGAAGCCCATGAAATTAAGATGTGTTATTTTATACCAGCCCCCCATCTCTCTCCAGTGTTGTACAAAAGAGATAATCTCTGAAGAAGGGATTAGTCCTTGGCATGATCCTTTGTTTATACCTGTAGTAGGTTGTGGCACCACCCTTTCTATACTCTTCTACTATCTAGAAGCTGTTTAGGGTTCTTTGTTGACAGGACCCTCCCTGAAGTTAGGATTACTTTTGTGTATATAAAGGGACTGACTTGAAGTACTTCTCTCTCTTTGGTGGGACTCCTTTCTGGTAGGACCCTCTTTGCTGAGGACTCCTCTCTGGTGAGATCCTCTTTGGTGGGAGACTTAGGCTCTCATGTATGGTCTAAGTTCTGACCAGAGCCAGAGTTCTTTCATTATATTGATTTGCAGTGGTAGAGCTTTTTCCTATTATTAAAAACCTTTTTTGGAACTGCGCTCTACTCATGAATTTTCATCTATTCCCTGGTGACCTCAGAAGTAGAAGAGAACTTCTTTCCTGGTACTGTTGGGGAACCCCAGTGTCTCCCAAACTCATATTGCTTCTCCACTCTCAAACTCCACATCCCCTGCCTCCCATATTGCCAGGCACATTACAAAGCTCCAATTGTTGTATATTAAATCTCGTGTTTTCAGTGTTGTCTAGTTTTATGTTTTGGACATATGGCTGTACCACTCATCCATACCACCAGTGTAACTGAATCCATGATGCCTGTTTACCAAATGATTCGTGTTCTTTTCTTCTCTCCACTGCCCTTTGATACCTTTCCTACTCTGCCCTTCTCTTCTCCTAACATTGGGGCCAAGGATGATCTAAGCATCCCCCTTTTCTGCATAGATTTCCTAATACAGTATCAGTCTTTACATGGATACTTCTCACCTTACCTGTTAAGGACCTAATCTATATATGGATACTTACACCTTAACTGCTCAGAGCCCTTCTCTTATTATCTGTCCTCACCCCCTTTAAAATTAAATGTTCTTATCTCTTTCATTTCCACTCTATGATAAGCCTTCATTAAATTGTGAACCTATCCTTTACAATCTTATGCTTAGTTCTAGGGTGGTAGCTGTAATTCATAAGATGTAAATGACTATTTTAGGAGTTCATTGTCACTATGGCATGCCTATTACCAGGGGCCATTCTCCTTCAACTACTGCTCACAGGACAATATCAGTCCACTTCCTGAAGCTCTTCTGAGAATCTCATGTTTTTGTGATTAACATGAAAGGTTTGTTTTATTTTTACATTGTTCCTTTCTTTGTTACTACTTCCCAAGGTATATGAGTAAAGTTATCAGCTCCTTGTTTTTCCCCCTGTGATTTATATTTGATTTAGTATATAGCCCATCTAAATTTGCTCAGGTTGAAGAAGAGAGGGACTTGATTTTCTATAATCACAGAGTACTCTTCCATTGTGTATATGTCTAGAGTCTTTATCCCCTCAGTTGTCTGTGGGCAGCTGGGTGGTTTGCAGATTTTGCCTCTTACTGTAACACTGCCACAATTATTGTTATATGTTATATACCTTTTTGAATTTGTGCTGGTGACATATATATCTAAAAGTGGAATATATGGATCATAATTTTGATCTTAAAGTTTTATTCAATCTAAATTAACCATGATCTATAAACCTAGAAGAAACTCAGTAGTTACAAGAGCCCAGTTCTTACCTATTCTGTGGCTTTTGTTGGTGTTGGAAGTGGACCCTCTTAGATGACTAGATAATGATTCTGAGTCACCAAACTTATTTAAAAAATTTACAGTAAAAATAAGAAATGTCAACTCGGAGAGCTTATAATGCCTAATGTGTGAGTATATATTTATACATTTATGAAAATATGCATTTAGGTAATTATATATACTAGTGATTGTATGGATGTCATTTTTTGAAATCTGCAGAGTTGACTTGAGGTGCTTGGAATAGTGGATGTTGCTGCATTTGAAATCTGCAGAACAAGTTTTCAGGCTAAAGATCTAGGGAAGAGTTTTATATAGAGCTACAGCTCCCAAACTAATTTTAGATGGTGTATCAGTATTTTCTCTTTTAGGCCTTTAGCTTATCATACAATTCTCACCACTATATGAGAGGCAACATGCTTTAGTTAATATGACTTACTAAACCAAATAATAATCTCATCTAAAAAAAGTCATAGCAATATCTAGGTTTGTGACTTAATTCAGCTGATGAGTAAAATTAATCATTCTGATACCAGGTGAAGGGTTATTACTATTACTATCACTATCTTCCTGTTCATCATCTATTTGCTAGAGCGGGCCCCCGTAATATCTCCATATGTTCTGTCTCATGCTAGAACCCAAAGGCATCTGCTTGCTCCAGGAACATAGAGCCTCAAATCATTATATTAGGTCATGGGAATGACCTAATATAAATGTTACTGGTATTTGGCATATCAAATATGGCACGAGCAGCTTGCCAGGCTTGCCGTGCGGGTGGCATACTCTTGTAGTCACCACTAAATAAAGTATTTATTGATAAACCGCTAGTGGCGCAGCAAACCGGGCTGTGATAGTCTGGTCTGCTGGGTGGAGTTGTGACGAGAGGGAAGTCCGACGTGGAAAATGGCAACCCCCATGGAGTAGGGGGGTCATCTGGCTTGTTGTGAGGCTCTGCTGGATGGCAGGCCATGGCTTGAACCTGCCATGCCTCCTGGGTGCCTCATGAGCAGCTGGGCACAGGGAGAACAAGTAGCAGCTCTGCCCCATGTCTGAGAGTCTCTGGTTCAGCATACCTTGGCCATGAAGGTATATTTGAAAGAAAAGAAATTTAGTATTTGATACTATTTGTACCATTGTATGCTGACCTCTCAGCTCTGTAAACTTAGAAATCTTAAGAATTTATTCAAAATTATTAATTCATTTTAAAAGGGGGAAATCATTTGTTCCTATGGAAATTGTAACATTTTGTTATTTTTTCTTATTTAAAACATTTTTATTATGCCACCATGAGATATACAGTTACAAAAGTGTTCATATTTGGGTTTCAGTCATATAGTGTTCCAGCACTCATCCCTCCACCAGTGCCTGTTTCCCACCACCAATGTCCCCTGATTCCCTCCTCCCCAGCCAGTGTCTATGGCAGGCCATTTTCACTCCCACCTCTCTCTTCCCTCTCTTACACATTGTGTATTGCAAAGCATACATTTAGAAGTTATGATGCATATCCTTTGCCTCCATTCAACGCTCAGTTTAACTTCAAATATTATTATTTACCATAATTATAAGTTCATTGCTCCTTTCTCTGTATTACCTAACCTCTGATTCCCAAACATTTGCAGTAGGTTCTACCCACTGATAAGACATCCTGATCCATGTTTTGTCTGGCCTTGGATATTGGTATCATGCTATTATTTTATATCCTGCAAATAAATGCAGTCATTCTATATCTGTCCTTTTCTCTCTGACTAATTTCACTCAGAATGATCCTCTCCATTTCTATCCATTTATAGGAAAATTTGATAACTTCATTTTTCAAACAGCTGCATAGTATTCCATTGTATAGATGCACCATAGTATCTTTATCCAGTTATTAGTTCTCGGGCACACTGGTAGTTTCCAGATTCTGGCCACTGTGGATAGTGCTGCTATGAATATAGAAGAGTAGATGGTGTTTCTACTGTGATTTTGGTCTCAGAGGGTGTATTCCCAGAAGTAGTATTGCTGGGTCTTTGGAGAAATGTCCATATTGTTTTCCAAAAAGGCTGTACCAGTCGACATTCCCACCAACAGTGGATGAATTTCTTTTTGATAGGGTTGGCTGTTTTCTTCTTGTAAAGTTCTACCAGTAACTGATAGATCCTGGATATTAACCCCTTATCAGATGGCTATTGGGTGAATATTCTTTCCCTTTCTGTGGTATGTCTTTGTATATTGGTCACTGTTTCTTTTGATGTGCAGAAGCTTTTGAGTTTCATGTTGTCCCATATGTTTATCTTTGCTTTTGGTAGAGTGTAGGCTTCTCTAGGTGTAACATCATGTCATCTGCAAATAGTGATAGCTTGACTTCTTCCTTGCCTATCTCCATGCCCTTACTGTCCTTTTCTTCTCTCTGATTGCTATGGCAAGTAGTTCCAGTACTATATTGAATAGAAGTGGTGAGAGTGTGTCCCCAATCTTAGGGAACACGTTCAGTTTTTATCCACAGAGAATGATACTCGCTGTGTGTGAGCTTTGGTAGATGGCTTTGACTATTTTTTTTTGTGTGTGTGTTTTTGGGTCACCCGGCAATGCTCAGGGGTTTCTGCTGGCTCTGCACTCAGGAATTACTCCTGGCAGTGCTAGGGGACCATATGGGATGCCGGGGATCAAATCCTGGTCAGCATGGGCCAGCGCGGTGCAAGGCAAATGCCCTACCCACTGGACTATCGCTCCGGCCCGGCTTTGACTATATTGAAGAAGGTTCTTCAATCCCCATTTTATGGAGGGTTTTTATTGTGAACGGGTGTTGGATCTTGCCAAATGCTTTCTCTGTGTCTATTGAAATGATGGTATGATTTTAGTTTTTCTCTTACTGATATGATGTATTATGTTGATTGACTTGTGAATGTTGAGTCATCTTTTGCATTATGGTGGATGAATCCTACTTGGTCATGATGTATAATCTTTTGATAAGTCTTTGGATTCTGTTTGCTAGTATTTTGTTGAATATCTTAGCATCTGTGTTCATCATCTTTTTCGTGTTGTCTCTGCCTGCTTTGTGTATCAGGGTGATATGTGCCTCATAGAAACTATGTGGGAGTGTTTCTGTTTTTCTATTTTCTGGAAAAACTTGAAAAGGACTTGCAGTAGTTCCACCTTAAATATTTTTGTTTTTTGGATCACACACACTTGATTCTGTATTCAGGTATCAATCCTAGAATTGTTCAATGGACCTTATATATCCCTAGACATTGTGTCCGGATTGATTACATACAAAAGAAAGCACCTTTATCCCCATACTGTCTCTGCAGACTAAAATTTAACCTTAAAATATAAATTAATAAAGCAAATTCTTAAATAGTACACAAATTGTTTTCTATAAACAATCTTTCTTGGTGACTGTAGTTAATGATACACAGATTCGATAGAAAATGTTTATCCTGAAAGAATATTTTAGTTGTTCTATAGAAAAAAATTATCAAAAATTCTTCTGGAGCAGATTTAAAAATTATTGTTTTTTGCTTATTAAATATTGAAGTCATGTGTTTGTCAGAGTTGAAGACCACGATCTTAGTCTATAGAAAGTTCACCTGCTGCAAAGACAGAGTCCCCAATGTCTGAGATATACTTTTACAGTCATAACAACAGAGTCCACAATATAAAGTTGGACCCTGAATGTTGACATGGGATGGTTAGTGTTACATTTTTAAGCAGACCTTTGAAACTGAATTTAAAAGGGAAAAATAAACCAATCTTTTCAATATGAGCAAATACTAAAAAGTGGAATCTGCTAGTCTCATCTCCCAGGGGTTGTTTTTACCTGCTATGAGCTATTTTTAAATGTGTCAAAGATTATCCTATTGATCATGTAAATAAGCTATTTCATGAAATTTTCTTTGGCCCTGATCGCTATCAAATAATTACAGGAAATTACTTTCTATTGGTGCTTGAATGGCATTTGGGGTGTCTATTGCCATTTAAGCTAGTTTTGTGTGTCACTGAATTCCTGTGTGGTAATAGATGTGTTTTAATTACACTTGAACTGCCAGGCTTTGTATATAATGTGCCCATTTTACTCCAAAAGGAAAAGCAATCAGCATTTTTTTTAATAAGGAAAGTCTTTAGCTCTGACTTGGCTGTCACTGCATGTCTTCCCAAAATGGCTTAAGGATTGTGGAGTTGACACTTAAAATATGGAGTGTGCCAAGCAGAGGGTAAACATATTTCTCTGCTTTTTTTCATAAAAAATGGGTTTTCCGATTATAAAAGGGATTTTGTGGAAGTGAGATTGATGGGATTGAATTTTATCTGTGACCATGACAGCTGGCATGGCATTTGAACACTTTTACGTCTTAGAGGAATCCAAAGAGCTGCCACACAGCCTAGAGGTCTCCTAGAGAGAGGAAATCTGTGTGAGAAAGGCTGAATCCAGCAAGCTCATAAGTGTTAGAACGAGAGAATATATAGGTTCATGCTTGTTCAACAGGCCACTGCTCATGCCATGGACCCCTGATGTAATGAATAATAGAATCCTTGGCAGGATAGGATGGGGAGTAAAAAGTGACAGGTAAAAAATGGAAGCAAAGTTCAAGGCACTCCGGATTCCTCTTATTGGTGAAAAGAAGACATTTTCCTACTTGTCAGTGAGCTGGAAGGTGGGAGAAATTATCCAGTTGGTTTCCAACTATACACTTATCGATTCTGTTTACACATGCAACTGAAAAAAGAAAATGAGAACAGAATAATTTTTGTATACTCCTAGGAGATGACACAAAAGTTCATTTATTTAATTATCTTCATTTCCATCAACAGTTTCAGCATTTTGCCCTAACTTTCCTTAAAGATGGATGACCTGGTCTAGGGCAAATACTAGCTGTGTCCAGTGGACTCATCTAGGGAACCAGTGTAGAAACCCAGGACTGTTACAGATCTAAGAACAGCAGAAATAGGAGTATTGGAGATGATCTGGACATCCAGTGAAGAATTCTGCTCAACAAGAAGCATGTCATCAATCCTAATATTGAATTAAATTTTAGCTTCCAGTTAGTTAGTCAGCAGTGAAGCTGCTGGCTACCCACCTATATCTTTGCCAGGCTAAGAGTTCAGTAGAGAAGGAGTCTAGAAGAGTGGAAGTAGGACAGAGTATGAAACAGCTTTAAGACATATCTGCTCTGACTATTATCTTTAAATTTCTCTGCCAGCCAGGACCTATGAATTATTTTTGCTTAATCACAGATGCAGAACTTAATATGAATTTATTTCACGTTCACCAAGTTAAAGGAAAGCAAAGAATAGAAAAAATGTGTACTTTTATCCCCAATACTTCCTTAACTCTAGGAATTTCCTGTAATCACAGCTTTAAGTGTATCTTACAGTTTTTCATGTGTGTTGTCATATAATTTAAAAGGATTTCTGATTTTTTTCTCCGTTGATTCATGAACTTTTGAGACATACTCCTTAACAAATGTAGGGTTTCCAAGTTGCTTCATAGTTGTTCATTTCGAGTCTAGTTCCACCCCCGCTCAGGGTTGTATTATATAAGATATAAATCATCAGTGATTTTAAAATTAGTTTATATGGTATTTATTTACTATAATGGGCTATTATTTACTATAATTGCATGCACTAATATCTAGGTAGCCTTTAATTTTTTTACAAGGGTTGTATATTCGTGTTGATAATTTTCTGTTTTTCTGATGCATTCCCTTTACTTTTTATTTGAAACTCACATTACATATACAAATCACTTAGGAATCTTACATATAATCTTTCTCTCTCTGTTCTTCAAATGGAATAATTTTGTATTTTTTTCAATTTTTCTACTATTATGGGTGTGTATTTTCTACTATTTCCCTACTATTTTCTACTATTCAGTGAAGTGTCCTGTCATCATTGGCCTGTTTTAAAAAATTCTTTTTAGTTTATTAATTTCTGTTTTAATTAAATCATTGAGATACACGATTACAAAGAGTTTCATGTCATGATTGGGTTTATGTCATATATTTCAACACCCATCCCTTCACCAATGTGCATTTCCCACCACCAATGACCCTAGTTTCCCACCCCTCAAACCCCCCCCACTCCCAGTTTTCCTCTATGGCAGACACTTTTATTCTGTCTCTCTGTCTCTGTGTCTGTGTCTGTCTCTGTCTCTGTCTCTGGCATTGTAATTTACAACACAGCTTCTGGAAGGTTATCATGTATATCCTTTACTTACTTTCAACATTCAATTCTTGTCCAGAATGATAATTTCCAACTATTATTGTCATTGTGGTGCCTTCTGTATTCTAACTGCCCTCCCTTCCTCTCTCCTGTAGCAAGCTTCCAACATTCCCAAATCAATCAACATAATAAACTGTATCAATTTAAAAAAAAAACCATATGATCACATCAATAGATGCAGAGAAAGAATTTGACAAGATCCAGCACCCATTCCCTGATAAAAAAGAAAACTTGTAACATAATGGGAGTTGAAGGAACTTTGCTCCATATAGCCAAAGTCATCTACCACAAGCCCACAGCATGCATTATCCTTAATGTCGAAAATAGTAGACTTACCCTTATAGTGATTTAGTTTTAAATATTTTGTTTGTTTTTATAGTAAAGTTTTAAATTTATTCATTATTTTCCTTTGCAACCTTAAACACATTTAGAATGCAAGTTTATGAACTTTTCCGGCTAATTCAAATGTTTATGGCATCACAGGTTAGTTTTAGTACATTTTTTACTCACTGTTTGACCCACAAATGTGACTGAGTCACTATTTTCTCTTTGCATACATAATTTTAATAATGCTTTATTGTAAAAAGATACCTTTTTGATACCGATTTTGTATTTTCCTTCTACGGAAGACATTTGAGTTTTGTTTGAGCTAATTGACCACTTTGTATTTGAATCTAACTTCTTTGAAATGTCTTCTTAGTTCCTTTGCCTTCAAGATGTTACTTTCCACTAGGCCCAGTGGTCAATTAAGTGTTTAGTCTCTTTTGTAGAGATTCTAGATTACATTTCTATGTGACCTTGTCTCCCACACTTAAAAAAAATTCTTCTTTTTAGGTGGAAGAGATAGTCTAGGTTAAGGCACTTGCCTTGAGAGAACACAGCCCCAGTTTGATCCCTAGAACCATACATGCCCCCCCACAACCCCCGGAGCCTCGCCAGTAGAAATACTGAGGTCTGAGCCAGGATTGAGTCCTGAAAGGGTTTGCTGGATATGATTCCACAAAACAAAAGCAAATTCTTTATGTGGGTTACAACCACTCTGGGCACAAACTTGTACCCCTATAGATTCTCATTTTAGTCCTTCCACATATCTTGGCTGAGGTTCTAGTTGCTCACTTTATGTAGACTTTTTCAGGAAAAAGTAGAAATGCATCTTATGGTATCTATGCATATAGACATCCCTTAAAATATTATTAATACTAGTGATTACAAGTTCTTGGATTTATTTAAAGTTTTTAATGTTTATAATTCTTATTTGCATGAGGGCAAATCTGATAGTGACTATTCTACCAATCTCTGCCACTGTAATTACACCTTAAAGAAGGAAAACAGACATACACTGGAAAAAAGGATGAAGTGCTTGAATTAAAAACTACCTGTGTCTCCTGCAAGCTTAGAAAAATGAAAGTCCTTCTT
>JAJIBD010010173.1:0-26140 GCA_021461705.1 Cryptotis parvus | reverse complement strand
GTGTTCCTAGGCACCACAGGAGTGATCCCTGAGTGTAGCCCTGTTCAGACCAGGAATCTAGCCCTCAACTAAAAAAAAACACAATCACATTAGTAAGCCCTTAGGCTCTCTCTCTGGCCCCAGTTTATTTATTTAATTTTTTATTATACCATGTGAGATATACAATTACAGGATGTTCATAATTGGGTCTCTGCCATACAGTGTTCTAGCACTCATCCACTCCACCAGTGCCAAATTTTCACCACCCATATCCCAAGCGCCCCACCACCCAAATCCCCAAATCCTGCCTGTCCCTATTGCAGGTGCATTTACTTCTCAGTCTATCTCTTTGTCTCTGTCCCTGTATTTCTCTCTCTCTCATCCCTCTCTCTCTCTCTCTCTCTCTCTCTCTCTCTCTCTCTCTCTCCTGTGTTCATATGTGGCTTGCCCTACAAGATACTAAGCGATGTATGATGTCTTTATGTGAGATATTCAATGGTGAGTTCAGTTGGCCCCCAGTTGGTTGGTTTTTTTTTTTTTTTTTGCTTTTTGGGTCACACCCGGCAATGCTCAGGGTTTCCCCCACCACTCTAGGAATTACTCCTGGCAGTGCTCTAGGGGATATCATGGGATGCCAGGGGTCAACCCTGGGCCGGCATGGGCCGTCTCGTGTTCTGAAGCAATACCTGCCCACTTGGGCCATCTCTCCAGCTCCCCAGTTTATTTTCAAAATGCTTTCCTGTTTTCTTTCTTCTGAAGGAATGTGCAGCTCGTCGTTTTCCTGGAAACCTCCTTTTCCTTTATTGAATTCATATAAATTATTACATTAATCGTATGTCTTCCTAGTTCTTTAGAAATATTAGGGCTAGAAAGAGAGTGCAGGAGGTGCAAGACACTGGCTTTCCATGTTTCTGCACTGTGTATATTTACCCACCCCAGTACTGCCAGGAGTGATCCTCGAGGCACTGTTAGGTGTGGCCCAGAAAACGGGGAAAACAGACAAAAGCAGAAACATGGATATTTAGCCAAGAACTCCACTGTCTTTTTCCGAGAAACTTTAAAATCTGTTCATTAAGTCTGTATCTATATCCTGACAGATTTATGACTGCATAATCAGATTCATTTCTTTCAGATAAAATTGTATTCTCTACTTGATATTGCTCATTAAAATCCAGCCTAACCTGGGTGGCTAGATAAGGCTTTTATTATATAACGTGACTGATCAAAATTTGAGTAATACATATTTTTTACGACGGCTCTGGTTTCACATTTAAAGTCTTTTTCACAAAAAGCACAGTTCTTGAGTCACTGAGCACTTTCTTTAGAAGTCGACAGTGAAACTGCACTGAACGCAGGTGATTGGCATGGCTCCTAGAAAAGCCTGACTCTTGTCTCATTATTTGTTCCAGTTTGCAAAGTTCTGTTTTTTTTTTGGACTCTTAAGCAGTATTTCAAATATGATATATTAACCTAGAGTTTTCTTAATTTGACCAATTTTAGTAAGTCTCCCTATACATTAGGGTTAAATGCTGTTCATGTGCTACCAAATTAACATTGGCAATAGAAACTGGAGAATCAAGCATCTATTTTTAAGTGTAGGGTCATAGTTAGAGTTAATCTATATAAAAGGAAAAGTTCTGGTAGCTGAAACTATTTTTTTTCTATTTAAGAAATAGCACAGAGTAGCCGAGAGTCTCAGTTCGACCCACCCTGCCCTACCTGGTGACTGCTTTGGGTAGAGGATAGCAGTGGACGCCCCCACCTCCTCCTGCTCTTCTCCCACTCACACAAGTCACCTGCAACAAAACTGAAGGTTAGAGGGAAGTAGGTAACACAGCGGGAGGGCTTGCCTTGCTGCCGACAGGGTTCGATCTCCGCATCCTATATGGTCCCCAAGCACCACCAGGAGTAATTCCTGAGTGCAGAGCCAAGAGTACTCCTGAGCATCGTGGACCCAAAACGGGGTGTGACCCAGCCTCCCAAGAAAATAAATAAACAACCCTGAAAACAATGCAAAAAAATAGTATGGATTAGGATTTTCAGTGAGGAAATTATATTCATGAAAAGATAATAAACTTGGGGTCGGAGAGAGCCCAGCGGTAGGGCGTTGCCTTGCACGCAGCCGGTCTCATGCCGGCCTGGGTTCGATCCTCGGCATCCCATATGGTCCCCCCGAGACCGCCAGGGAGTTATTCCTGAGTGCAGAGCCAGGAGAAAACCCTGAGCATTGCCGGTGTGTGACCTAAAAGCAAAGAAAAAAAAAAAAGAAAAGATAATAAACTTTTATCATAAGTATTAATACTTGTATTTTTACTAAAGTGGTTAACCAAACTAAAATATTTTTATTTGATGGTATACTAGAGAGTGCGGTTCGTCTCTGGACCGGGCTGGCTGCCATTTGAGTTGTTGCTGTGTGAAGGTAGCTGAAGTGACAGCATAAAGAGGCCAGTTGACCGTCCTGATGTGGCTGAAGGAGAAGGTCTGTGATGTGGATGTGGTAGCTGGGAGTTAAGCGCCCAGAAAGTCTGGTTCGGGGCGGAGCAATAGTCCCGCTGGGAGAGTGTTTGCCTGGTACGCAGCCAACCCTGGTTGTGTCCCCGGCATCCCATAGATCCCCCCAAGCACCTCCAGGAGTAGTCCTGAGTGCAGAGCCAGGAGTAACCCCTGAGCACTGCCGGTGTGACCCCAAAAAACAAGAAAAAAAAAGTTTGGTTTTGGAGGGATGGGCTTGGGTAGCACTTACCAGGAACATACTCAAGGCACACATTCTCCACTGATAATTACATGCAGTGAGTCAGTCGGTGGATCAATGTTTGACATGTTTTATCAGGAGTATTCTCTTTCAGTAATTAGACATAGAAGGTTATTACAATGGTAAAAAAATTCAAAGTGTAGGGACTTTTGAAATGGCTTCCTGTGTGAATTTGGTTTTCACTTTCTCCTTTAAATGACACAGATGTCATTTATTTTATTTTTTCACTTTAATAATGTTGAGGTGGTAACAAGAAATGGAAGAGGAGGATTTTATTGTTAGAATTAATTAGAATTTCATTGTTGACTTTTTCCAGTCCACATTTCACAAACATGACTTCAGGGACAGAGAAGATAGTACAGGGATTAAGGTGCTAGCTTGTGTCCCAACAGATCCAGTTCGAATCTCTAGCACCTATATGTGGTGACCCCACTCCCAGTCGCCTCTGGGCACCACTGGCTGTAGCCAAAACACCAAAATCTAAAGATGTGTGACTTCAGAAGTAGGAAATTGAAGATTTTATAGTAAGGTGATAATAGATTGCTACTATTCCAAGCACTTTATAGAAAGGAGTTTGATAAATTGGATTAAAGAACCATAATTGTGGGACGGCCTTGGTGAAACAGATGCTTTTTTTCCTTCTGTTGCTAAGTACTGTGCATTTGATAAGAGAATCAACAAGAGAGGTAGACGTCCACATTATCCTGCATTTTCAGTGTGATGCTTCTTCCCTGCACCATTGTTCCTGGTTCATTTTCTCCAGAGAGGGCAGTTTCCGTCTTCTGTTGTGTTGCGTTCTGTTGCGTCTACCCTCATTATGTAGAATGGGGTTTGGATCTTAAGCTCTAATTGCTTCTTATGTGAATTTCACAGTTCTTTGTGATTAGAACCACTCCTGTACTTTTTAGAATACTTTGAATTCCTGTGACTTTATAGGATTTATAAATTAGTCAACTGTCCCCAGAGACACTTTCTCTAGTATACAAAGTGTCATTTCACGTCTTTACACTCTCTTTTCTAAAATGATGTCACCATCTCTTACCAGCTGTTGCATTCTTTATTATTCTTTGTTCATGTGGGTTTATTCCTTTTATTTTTGCAGAGCCAAGGGCCAAACCAAGGTCCTATTAGGCATGTGCTGTACCATTGAGCCACATCCCAACCTGCACTTGATTTATCTCCCTAATTTTGTGATCTAATAGGATTTTGGAAAGGAAGTTTTAAAAGAGCCAATGTTCTGATCACTGTATTCAGGAATTTGAATTTCTTATATTTACTCTAGGGAGTAATTCATTATGGAATGGAATAATGGAATTGTAGAATGGAATAATGGCTATTTATTACATATTTATTTATAATAAATGAGTATTTATTTAGAAAGGAATAATAGATATTTATAGACTGGAATAATGTATAATTCCTTGGTAGAATGGAATTTGGGGGGCCAGAGAGATAGTACAGTACATATGGCACTTGCCTTGCACACGGCCAACTGGGTTTTACCCCCAGAACCACATATTCTGAGTGCTGCCAGGAGTGGTCTTTGAGCACAGAGCCAGAAGTAAGCCATGATTGTGACCCCAAAAGTGACAAGTAAATAAATAGTGGAACTTTGGGGGAAGCTCACAGTAACAGTGGAGAGTTAAGGATTTTTTTCCTTTCAAGTCTAAGGCCTCTTGAATTTCCTTTGTATTCCTAACAACACTTCTTTTTGTGCTAAGGCTGTAAACAGCAAATCCAGTCCCATGTCTTTTTGCTTTTATCATGTGATGCAATAGAAAGCCAAAGAGAAAATTTTACCTAATCAAACTTGAAGAATTTTGCTTGGAATTTAGTTGATAATGTTTTCAAATTGCAGTAATATATCCAGAGGGATTTACTGTCAAAGGAAACTTTGCATACACACACATTCACTACATTGTTTCTAATACCTGATCATATTTTCTATTTTAAAGACGACCCAGGTGGGACTGGAGAGATAGTAAAGGGGCAAAGGGCACTTGCCTGGCATCTGGCGTATCCCAGTTCAATTTCCGACACACATAGGTCCCCCAGCACCGTTGGGAGTGATCTCTGCGCTCAGAGACAGCATTATACCCTGAGCACAAATCCTGAGCACTGCTATGTGTGGTCTCCGAAAACACTGTTTTAAAAAAGTATTAAAAAAAACATAGGCACCAGTGTGATAGTACAGTGGGTAGGGCACTTGCCTTACACGTGGCTGATCCACGTTCTGTCCCAGCTCTACATATGGTCCCTCAAGCCCACCAGGAGTGATCTCTGAGTTCAGAGGCAGGAATACTGAGTACCGCCAGCTGTGGCCAATCCAACCCAACCCAAAAAATATTAAGAAAATAAAAATAACCCAGAGAGTGGTCATAGTTATATGGAGATAGGAGGTGTGACTCCAAACCCCTAAAAATCCCACAATATAGTAAAGCCAGTCAATTAAAAAATAAAATAGAAATAACACTTCAGAAACATGCAAGAAGTTGTTCAAATTATGAACTGTTTAAGAACATAGTTTTTCATGGCAACATTGACTGTATTTTAGGGGTTGGGGAGATAGGGAGTGTCACACCCAGCAGTGCTCAGGACTTATCCATGGCTCTGTGCTCAAGGATTACCCGGGGGAGGCTCAGGAGACCATATGGGATGCCAGGATTAAACCAGTTGGCTGCATGCAAGGCAAGTGCCCTTCACATTGTACCATGTCTGGTACCCAACATTTGCTTTATCAAATCCATGATTCACAACTCAAATTTTAAGTGATAACACTAGTTAAGCAGATTACCTGGTAAATCCAGGTGAAAATTTAGCATAAATACTAGTCTTTCAAGAATGATTTCAATTTTTGATGTTATTGTCATTTATTAGAAGAATTAAAATTCTGCATTGACTCTAATATTGTACAACATCCTTAAGTTACTATAAATTACTCTGCTCCAGATTTAGGAAGATCATTATAAGGTATCCTGAATTGGTATTTATGACTTTAACCAAGCCAAAAGTAAACATTACAAAATGTCTGTGTTAAATATTCATCCCACACAATTCAAATGGTACTTGTTTTGCAACTGAAAGTTTCTAGCGTATTAAGAAATAATACGCTACAATATCCAATACTATTTTAAATTAGAGTATAAAATAAGGCAGTTGTATAAATTTTCATTACTATAGTGAGGGAATTATTTTGAATGTTAAAAATATTGTTGAACATAGAGTTGTTGCCAGGAACAAAAGTAATTTTAGGCCTCAAGCTTCAGAGTAGGCAGAAACCTCTAGCATATTGAACAAAACCCTGGAACAGGCCCAGAAACACTGGCATGTTTTGGGGCATATGAATTCAGTTTAAAAGGACAAATAATTGATTTGACAAATCATTATTATTGATGCATGTGAAGGGAAGAATATTTATGGTTTCAGTCACTTAACTAAAAGCATGGGAATTACTATTACATAAAGCACTACTGTTTTTATGAATGTTATTAGCGTCTTTTAAATTGCCCTTTTCCTTTCTCGGATATTAGTTATGTTTAAAGATAAAAGTACAGGCGCCAGAGTGATAGTCCAACGGATAGGGTGTTGCCTTGCATGCACCTTGACCCAGGTTCGATCTCCGGCCTCCCATATGTTCCCTGAGCACCACCAGGAGTAATTCCTGAGTGCAGCGCCAGGAGGAACCCCTGAGCATTGCCGGTGTGACCCAAAAAGAAAAAAAATGGAAAGATAAAAGTACATAGCTAGGGGTCAAAGCAATAGAACAGTAGGTATGGTGCTTGCCTTACTTGCATGCAGCCCATTTGGATTCAATTCCAAGGACCCCATATGGACCCTGAACTAAGCAGGAGTGAGCCGTGATGCAGAGCCAGGAGTTCTTATAGAAATCACCTGAAAATGGTTGCCAAAAAAAAAAGACAAGTTATTTACTCATGAGATATATTAGGTATTATAAACAAACTTTTAAAATACTACTTGCATGTCAGGGAGTGAGTACAACAGTCTGAGCACACACTTAGCACATAGGAGACCCAGGATTTGCGCTTTGCCAGGTACTACCAATTGTAGCGCAAAAATAAATAAAAGAAACATTACCTACAGCAATAAATTGTCAGGATCTTGGCTGTACAGCCACAGAAAATCTAGTGAAATTATGATTAAATGGATAGGTACTTCAGGCCTGGGATAAAATTTCCAGGCGCAGGGCCGGAGCGATAGCCCAGCGGGGTAGGGCGCTTGCCTTGCACGCAGCCGGCCTGTGCCGGCCTGGGTTCGATCCCCGGCATCCCATATGGTCCCCCGAGCACCGCCAGGAGTAATTCCTGAGCGAAGAGCCAGGAGTAACCCCTGAGGCATCGCGGGTGTGACCCAAAAAAAAAAAAAAAAAAAAAATTTCCAGGCGCAGCACAATTTAGTAGTTTAAGTACGGACTATATCTTATAATCTCCCTATTTGGTACTATAAGTCCTCCAGTTTTCATGTTATTCAAGATTGCACTGACTATTGTAATTGGTCCTTCAGGTATCCATAAATTTTTTTTAGAAGAATCAGGGAGATAATTCAGGGGTTAAGATACTTATCTTGAATTCTGCCAATTCTTGGGACTGGAGTGATAGGTTTGCCTTGCATGCGGTCGACCAGGGTTCGAGCCCCGGCATCCTATATGGTCCCCCAAGTACCACTAGGAGTAATTCCTGAGCAGAGAGCCAGGAGTAACCCCTGAGTGTTGCCAAGTTTGACCGAAAAAGAAAAAAAAGAATTCTGCCAACCCTAGTTTGAATCCCCAACATCACATATGGTCCTCCAAGCATCACCCAGGGTCACTCCTGAGCATAAAGCCCCCAAACAAACAAAATATAGAAGTAGCTTGATTTTATCGATGACATTTTATCAGCACATCATCAATCTTTAGAAATTCAAATAGTAAAAAGGCAGGGAAGCCTATGATGATTTATGATAGTCTTTGAAGCTGTCTAGTTTGTGATTTTTTTTTTTTGTCTGTTTGGGTTATACCTAACAATGCTTAGGGGTTAATCCTTGCTCTGCACCAAGGAATTACTCCTGACAGTCCTCCGGGATCGAACTCAGGTCTGCCGCATGCAAGGCAAACGCCTAACCGGCTGTCAAATCGCTCTGGCCCTTGGTTTGTGATTTGATTCGTAAAAACCTTCACGAAATGTTCCACTAAACACTGCCTTGCCTATTTAGCTCTTTTCAAAAGACATACTGTAATAAGCTTGCCTGTTTCCCAGTGAGCAGGAAAATTGAATCTGTAGGATGGATAGAGGGTTAGTAGTATTAAAGAATAAGTATTAAAGAATAGTAGTAATATTTAAGAATAGTAGTATTAAAGAATAAGCAGTAGGATTTGACGTCAGTGCAAACGTGCCTGTCCTCTCGTGAGAGATGGCTGGGGCTGCAGCTGGCCACAGGACTGGGCAGGCAAGACCACAAGTCGCACTAACTGTTTCTGAAGTTCTAACTGTTTCTGAAGTTCTAACTGTTTCTGAAGTCTGGATGTCCGTCAGTTCTAGTGCATTGTGTTTTGACATCTATTGTTTTCTCTTGCTTATCTGCCTTTGTAGTCCATTGAGATCAGCCCAATGTAAGGGAAGAAGGTAGATACAATAGCCTTAATATTTTGGTTTATCTTTTCTAGCAACTTCACAGTTCGTTATGATAAAATTCAAACAAGATATTTAAGTTTTATGGTAGTATTTCTCACTCGCTAACTTTAGTTCGCTGTTCTTCCCATTTAGTTCGGCTGTTCTTCCCATTGCTAAATTATACTCCCAGTGTTGCAGGATCTTGGCCAGAGCAGTCCGGGGAAGAACCAAGCACTCACTCACAAAGCTTTATTAGTAAGATTGATTTATTGCTCATCACCATTAATCGTCAGAGATGCAAATCAAAACTACAATGAGATACCATCTCACACCACGGAGACTGGTGCATATCCAAAAGTTCAAGAACAACAAGTGCTGGCGTGGATGCGGGGAAAGGGGACCCTCATCCATTATTGGTGGGAATGTCGACTGGTACAGCCTTTTGGAAAAACAATATGGGACGTTCCTCCAAAGAAGACATTGAGCTCCCATTTGACCCAGTCATACCACTCCTGGGAATATACCCTGGGAGGCCAAAAGTACACAGCAGAAACATCATCTGTACTTCTGTGTTCATAGCAGCACAATAGTGCTGCAATGCCAGAATCTGGAAACAACCAGCGTGCCCAATAACTGATGACTGGATAAAGAAGCTTTGGTACATCTACACAATGGAATACTACACAGCTGTTGGGAAAAAACGAGTTATGAAATTTGCCTATAAATGGATGGACATGGAGAGGATCATGCTGAGTGAAATTAGCCAGAGGGAAAAGGACAGATATAGAACGACTGTATTTATTTGCAGGATATAAAAAGTTACCATGATACCAATATCCAAGGCCAGACAAAACATGGATCAGGAGGTCTTGTCAGTGGATAGACCCTACTACAAATATGTGGGAGTCAGAGATAGGCAATACAGAGAAAGGAACAGTGTACTAATAATTATTGTAAATGATAATACCAGCGTAGAACTGAGCATTGAAAGTAAGCAAAAGGACATACATGATAACCTCTAACTGTATGTATTGCAAGCCACAGTGTGTAAAGGAAGAGAGAGAGAGAGAAAGAGAGAGAGAAAAGAAAGAGAGAGAGAGAGAAAGAGAGAGAGAGAGAGAGAGAGAGAGAGAGAGAGAGAGAGAGAGAGAGAGAGAGAGAGAGAGAGAGAGAGAGAGAGAGAAATGAAAATTGCCTGCCATAGATGCAGGCTGGGGAGGGGGGGAAATCACGGGACATTGGTGGAGGGAAATGGGCACTTGGTGGAGGGGATGGGTGCTGGAACACTGTCTGACTGAAACCCAAATATGAACACTTTTGTAACCGTAAAACAAAATTTTAACTTAATTTAAAAAATAAATTAAATTTGAAAAAGATTTATTTATACCAGGGGGACCCAGCCAAGCTTGCGCGCTGACAGACTAGGCCCAGAGCAAAGACAAAGCAGAGAATATATATTCTTTAGCCCCAGAAACAGGATGAGATGTTCCCTCTGAATGCACACAAGGTTAAAAGTGGGAGGCAAATGGTTAGGGGAAGGGCAGGAGATTCTGAACTCCGTGAGGAACTGCAGGGAGGCCTCCGTCACTAGCTGATGGAAGCCAATGGAGGGCACCTAGAAGAGAGTGTTCCATAGAGTCCTGGAGTCCCGATCAAAGGAGCCAATGGCTTGGGGGAGTGCAGGCGGAGGGTAAGAGAAGGCCCGACCCAAGGCTTCCAGAACCTCCAGCCTGTGAATGTCCCTGCTGCCACCACACGAAAACAGACTAAGAAATTGTACCCCAAAAACATACTTTGCAAACCAAGCATTTGCAAGCTAGCATAAAAGATAAAACTCCAAAAAACTAATTTCTTAAAAATAAATCTGCTGGGTGGAAAATGGTACCCTGACACTTACACAAGCTTGTATAGAGTGACAGGAGAGGGAGTGTGACATCCTCAGGGTTTCTGCGTTCATTACTCATTGCCATGTCTTGGTCTCTGCCACCCGCCTCGTTTTCTAGGCCGGCTTTTCTCAAGTCTTTCTCAAACCCTGTTCCGGGAGGAATAATCTGTCTGGCTGCCCTTAAGGTCCTTTTGTTGTGGCTTTTCACCTTTGATTTCTCAAGGCCTGAACGAGCTTTATAATAGTTTTTATAATAGTTGTTTTAAGTGTGGCTTCTTTGTAAGCAGAACAGGAAGCTTTTTCTGCCTGTGAAGTAGTTTTGATCCTTTCTGCTTTTTTTCAAACTTGGCTTCTCCAAATCTGAAACAGAGCCATTCTCTTGTCCGCCACCGCGACCACATTTTTCATATTGGAAAATAACTACCTATAATATTTTAGGAAGTAACTTTTGAGTTTTGTGTAACTTTTTGCCAAATTCTTTTGTCTTTGACTTTCTGGAACAGTTTTCTACTTTTTCTAGGATTTGTTACTTTTTTTAATTAATTTATTTATTTTGCTTCCCCCCCCAAATTTTATTACACCACCTTTAGACATACAATTGCAAGATGCTCATGTAAAGCTTTGGTTCCACAGTGTTCCAACACCCATCCCTCCACCCGAACCCATCTCCCATCACCAATGTCCCCACCTCCCTCCCCTCCTCCCATACCTCAACTACTTGGCGGGTTCTGTATGTCTTTTTCTCCTCTCTATCTCTTCCTCCTGCCCAACTTTCCTACACATCGTAGAATGCAGTACATTAAAGGACATAACTGTTTCCACTAGTTTGATGGGCCATGCAGCTGCTTGTGGCCACACAACTTAGGGGCCTCATGGTCAGCATCTGGACAGCGAAGGTTTTGCTCTGTTAATCTGGTCTTGAGGTAGCATCCCAGCGACCGGACAGCGAAGGTGGCGGCTAGTGTGGTGGGTGAGTCTCATCCAGCTGCCTCTGGGACCCCCCCAGAGGTGATGGGCCCACTCCCAAAACCCATCTGTCCTCCTGGGAGCCCCATGGTCAGCTAAGCCTGGGGAGAGCCGAGCTCCAGCTTCCCCCAGCCGTGTTTGAGACTACATGCTATGGCTGGTCGCCCCAGGGCAGCTCCTGGGCGGGGCCACCAGGCTCAACAAAATGGAGGGGGAAGGATTTGTCACTTTCATCTTTGGCATTTACATTAGTGATCCAGTGCTGTGTAAATCACCCCCCAAACTTTTCATCTCACAGATTCTGTGGGTCAGAAACCCAGGACTAAATTCCCAGGATAGCTCTGGTTCAGAACTATGAGGTTACAGTCAAGCAATCAGCTAGCTGAAGTCCCAGCTCAGGGAGGATTTGCTTTCAGGCTCTCTTAACCTGGGTGTCAGCAGACCTTAGCTCTTTGCTGACTATCGACCAAAGCCTTCAGTTTCTCACCTCTTAGCCTCTCCCAAGGCTCATATGTGGGCACTGATTTCTTCCAGAGACGGGTCATATGTGAAAGAGTGAAATACAGAGATAGCCCAAGAAGAAAGCTTCGCTTTGATAGGTAGCTGTGCCTTATTTTGATACAGATGAGAGATGGCACTAGAGAGGAGGTGAAAGGGATCGTCGAGAACTTTCCTAAAGGCCGGCTCAAGCAGTTGCTGTCGCCTGTTTCAAAGAAGACCTTTTGGGCCGGAGTGATGGTTTAGAAGTAAGGTGCCAGCTTGCACAGCTGACCACACAGTCACCAGCACCAAAAGGAAAACAGTACAGACATTTCTTAAGAAACTATGACTTGGTCTTACATATAAGCTAGAAATTTCACTTTTGGCATCTACCCCAAGGACCCTAAAATCCTGTACTGAAAAGCCGTTTGCACTCCTGTGTTCACTGCAGCACTATTCACAGTAGCCAAAGCCTGGAAACAACCCAGGAATACAGGAACAGATGACTAGATAAAGAAACTGAAATACACAAATGTGCACGCACACACGCCGCACACACACATCACCCACACCATCTTATGCTACTACTATAAGAAAAGATAAAATTCTGCAATTTGCTGCTGTGTCGATGAAACTGAGGGTATCATTGAATAAATCAGTTAGGACTGGGACAAATAAGGAATGATGTTTCTCATTTGTGGGGTATAAATAAACATAGTCAGGGAATAACAAAAATGGGCGAATGCAGCAGAAGCTGAGAACTGGTCTGCAGAACTGAACTTTCCAAGTGTGTGTGTGTGGATGGAATATGGGGGAGAATGGGTGTTGGTTTTTGGTTTGCTTTTTGTTTGGTGCTTAGGGCCACACCTGACTGTGCTTAGGGCTTACTCCTTGCTCTGTGCTTAGGAATCACTTCCTGATGCCAGGTATTGAACCCAGGTTTTGTGGGAAGAAATATTTAATTAGACCCATAAAAAGTGATTCAGTCACTGGCACCAAAGAAAAGAAAAAATGACCACTGGAACAATTGAAAGAATTGTTGATTCATTGGCAACAATTGAAAGAACCTTTGAAAGAACCTTTGTCAGCTAGCTTCCAATGTGAATTTTGTTGATTTTACTCTTGTTTGGGGACATTAAATACTTTATTAGCTATTTTTAGCGACAAAGATAATTGAGTAGTTTCCTATTACTTAGTTCCAGATACATTTAAAAGTTCTCAAACACTTTTTTGCCTAACTGTTATTTTTGGGGCCACAGCAATAGTACCGTGTATAGGATGTTTGCCTTGCACATGGCTGACCCAGGTCCGATCCCTGGGATCCCGTATGGTCCTCCAAGCACCACCAGGAGTAATTTCTGAGTGCAGAGCCAGGAGTAACCCCTGAGCATCACTGGGTGTGCCCCCTCCAAAAAACAAAACAACAACAACCAAAAAAAAAAATCTGTCATGTTTTATTCTGGCTAGAGGTAGGACAAAGAAAAAAGAATAATCTGCATGCGTCTAGATCCTAAAACCACAGCCCAGATGCTTTTGCTGTTTATTTTAGATATATAATACTCAGAATACAGGTTTTAGTTTCTGAAGAAATGGCCTGATTCTCATGGTATGAATTCTTTGAATAATGTCACAAGTTTTATAGGGGCTGAATTTAAATTGGCCTGCATTTTCCCTTTTTTTTTTGCTTTTTTGGGTCACACCCAGCAATGCTCAGGGGTTTCTTCTGGCTCTGAACTCAGGAATTACTCTTGGCGGTGCTCGGGGGACCATATAGGATGCCGGGATCGAACCCAGGCCTGCATGGCGCGGCGTGCAAGGCAAACTCCCTACCCGCTGGGCTATCGCTCCCGCCCAATTTTCACAATCTTTTTTTTTTGCTTTTTGGGTTACACCCGGCGATGCTCAGGGGTTACTCCTGGCTCTGCACTCAGGAAATACTCCTGGCGGTGCTTGGGGGACCATATGGGATGCTGGGTATCGAACCCGGCCGGCATGGGCCGCCGCGTGCAAGGCAAACGCCCTACCCGCTGGACTATCGCTCGCCCAATTTTCACAATCTTTAAGCAGCACAATTGTGGAACATTTCTGCTTATTCTTGTCACATGTACTAATTTAAAAGTTCTATCACTGACCTTTGTCAGAATTTTCCCTAAGCCAACAAGGAAGTTTTTACTGTTGAATTTCCATATAATTTGAGCTGCAGGTTGCAGTAGGGCTAAGAAATTTTCATTCCATTTTGCATTTAGGATATAAAGTTTTCATATATTCATGCTTATCCTTTCTCTGATTGTATCAGCATAGGACAATTAAAATTTCAAAAAAAAAGTCAAAGGAATTAAGGTTAATTATTGAGGACTATTGATTTCAGTTTTAGCACCTAGGTACCTGGCCAGCTATATCTGAAACTTGGGGAATTGTTAGGTTGTTACTAGTTTTTGTATACCAAGAATATTCCCACACACACACTAAGAAAAGGAAAAAAAAATAATTATAGAGATTAGACTACCTATGCTATATCCTTTTTATTTTGTAAGGGTATTAGGTTGCATGTTGTTTTCAAGTATATAAAATCAAGTGAGGTTCTAACATTGAGATGAAAATGGGCTGAAAATGTGCAGGTGTATACTGCAAATATCATAAATAGGTACTAACTGTTCCTTTTTGGCTTTGGGGCCAGATGCTGTGACGCTCAGGGGTGATTCCCTTTGAAAGTGGTGGGAGAGATGCTTCGGAGAGAGGAAAATGCCAAGGGAAGCCAAAATGACAAAAAGGCCCTTCTCCAGCGTATTTTACAGATAGAAATCCACCAAAACTTCCCAGCCTGACCCATCGAGGGCTGGGCTATCTAGAGATGAAGTCAGGTAGGGGCCGGAGCGATAGCCCAGCGGGTAGGGCGTTTGCCTTGCACGGCCAGCCCATGCCGGCCCGGTTCGATCCCCAGCATCCCATATGGTCCCTTGAGCACCGCCAGGAGTGATTCCTGAGTGCAGAGCCAGGAAAAACCCCCTGAGCATTGCCGGTGTGTGACCCAAAAAGAAAAAAAAACTACTGAAATGCAGCACTTCAGGTGGGCCTTTTTGGCTTTACCAGTGCCAGAGCTGATTCAAAACCTCCCTAGCTGACCTGAGAGGAGGCTGCAAGTAATTGTAGGTGGAGCTTAATGTAGGGCGTGTCACCCAACAGAATATTAATATATATTACTCATTCCCATGATCTGATGAAATGGTTTGAAGCTCTTTATGTTCCTGGAGCAAGCAGATGCCCTTGGGCTCTACTAGCATGTGGCGGGCCATATGGAGATGCTACTGGTGTCCACTCGAGCAAATCAATGATGAACAGGAAGACAGTGATACAGTGATACAGTGATATATATATATTATTGTATGGCATATATATACTCAGAATTTTAATGTCAGTCCCGAATTTCATTGTGAAGATTTCCTTAACAGATTTATGTGCCCTGTTTTTCAGTTGCTAAAGCCAAATAATATTTTTCACAATATATTTTTTTTTTTTTTTTGCTTTTTGGGTCACACCCGGCAATGCTCAGGGGTGTCTCCTGGCTCTGCACTCAGGAATTACTCCTGGCGGTAGCTCGGGGACCATATGGGATGCCGGATCGAACCCAGGCCGGCACAGGCCGGCCCGCATGCAAGGCAACGCCCTACCAGCTGGGCTATCGCTCCGCCCCATTTTTTCACAATATTAACAAAAGACACCAAGATGTTTCTACTAAAAAGCAAGCTTTTCTTGAATATATTCAGTGTGATTTTTAAAGCATACATGTTCAATTGAAAATGAAGATTTTGTGTGGGATATAAAGAAACATAGTAAGGGAAAAACAAATGGCCAGAGGCAACAGAACTTGAAAGGGGGATAAGGGTACTTTGGCGGTGGGTGTGGTATTGGAACGTCGTATGCACAAACCCTATGTTAACTATATTGTAAATCATGGTGCCTAAGATATATTTGATTTAAAAGAAAAAATATAATCCAGTCCAACTAAAATGGTAGCAGAAATATAACGTGAGAAAGAAGTGAATATCAGAGTATCGCTGCTCTAATAAGGGTACTAAATGTAAAATGTTTATGCATACTTTGCATATATATTTCAGCATCATATTTAACAATCTGCTTACAATCATGTATAGACCCATTTGTCACTTTGACATATATATACCTATCTGTATACATGTCGATATGTCTTTAGCTTATAGAGGACAGAAATATTTGTCACAGAGGATTGATATCCCAATGACAAAATAGTATATGCACATACTCCGTTTCCATCACCAGACAACTAAATGGCAGCCATCATTTGAGAAGACATTGCTACTTTCTCAAATACCAGAATATATGTTTTTTTGTCACAAATTACATAGGACTTATATTATATGAATATAGTACCAGAATACTAGCAGGAGAAGATAGAAAGATCTTTGGAACAAAGAGATCAAGGAGGATAGTAAATTTTTTACTGCTCTTGGGACTCACTCCTAGTGGTGCTTAGATGCTCCTTCGGGCAGACTGTGTGGGGATCCACATGGCACAAGAGATTGAGCCCAGGCCTCCTGAGTTTTGCATCTCCATTTGTCTTCTGAGCTGTGTCCGTTGGGTTTGGAAAGTCAGCATTTTATGGACAGCTCGGTGTTCTTCTGAGTTGGTTTCAATGCAGATGTCATCAGCGCTTCCTTGAGAATTTTTTTGTTTTGCTTTGATTTATTCCTCCCTCAAGTCTGGATGGCAGGTAAATGGGACAAAGGGATCTTGGCTGCAGGTTTCCTTCCTTCAGGACTTTGACTTACCTCATTCCGTCCGTTTTGCCTGTAGGGTTTCACGTGAGAGATCTGTTATAAATGTTCTTGGCTTTCCCTTGTTCTTGAGGCTTTATTTCACTATTTCCATTTTAATGGCATGTACCTTGCACGTGGCCGACCCAGGTTCGATCCCCGGCATCCCTGATGGTCCCCAGTGCACTGCCAGGAGTAATTCCTGAGTCCAGAGCCAGGAGTAACCCCTGAGCATTGCTGGATGTAACCCAAAAAAGAAAAAAAATTCATCTTGAGGAGCAAAGTAGGTAAGGAATTTTCCTTTCGTGTACCCAACTCAGGGGCCGGGGTGATAATACAGCAGGTAGGGCATTTGCCCATGCCTGCCGGGTTCTGTGCTATTAATGGACTATAATAGTCCATTAATAGCATCCCATATGGTCCCCCGAAGCACTGCCAGGAGTAATTCCTGAGTGCAGAGCCAGGAGAAAACCCTGAGCATTGCCGGGTGTGACCCAAAAAAAAAAAAAAAAAAAATGAACTTATGATTTATTTATTGAAGTATAAAATAGGTTTTTATAGTCCATTAATAGCACAGATGAACAATTCTTTTTTATTATCAGCTTACCCAAACTCAGAAATAACTTAAATATCGACCCCTCATCCTCTTCTTCCCAAATCACTGTTTATAAAAACTGAGCAGATTTCAGGTATTTGTATAATATCATTAAAAAATAGTTTTTAGGGCATGGGTTGATTTAGTCTCATATCTTTAACATCGGCAGAGCCTGGCAAGGCTACCGTGTCGTATTTGATATGCCAAATACTAGCAACAATTATAGACCTCATTCCCATGACCTGATGGAATGGTTTGAGGCTCTTTATGATCCTGGAACAAGCAGGTTCCCTTGGGCTACACTAGCATGTGACAGGACATATGGAGATGTTACTGGTGCCCGCTCGAGCAAATCGATGATCAACGGGAAGACAGTGATACAGTGATACCCAACTCAGGTTCAATCCCCAGCATTCTAGATTGGTTCCCCCAACCCCTGCCGGGAGTGATAGGAATCACAGAGCCAGGAGGGAGCCCCAAGCACTGCCAGTCGCCCCTCACCCACCAGAAAGTGAAACTTAATAATAGTTTCAATTAAAAAATAACAAAAAATCCAGCTTGCTCAAATGTTTCATTCTGGGGCAAGGCCTAGGGACTCTGGGCCCTACCTTTCTGGTGTCACTACCTCTGACAAGAGAGAGTGGCACGGGAGCCAAGTTATCTGCACGTTTCTGCATAGGACTTAAAAGTGTCAGCTATAACTTGCACTTGATTCCTTTAATAACATCTTTGTTAGAGAATATTTTGCTTGCTAATTGTTTGATTGGGGAATCAACATATATGTGTTAAGTGACTCAGTATTTCCTTGTTCTCACTTTGCATTACATAAGACCCATTGCAAGCCTGTCTTCCCCGATTAGCTGACACCATTGTTTTCTCTGGAGCTTTGGCTCTTTAGGCTTGTGTTCTAATGAAGAAACATTTTCAAGCATAGATCAGTTCTAATTTCATTGAATTTTTCATAATACAGTTATTACTCCTAAAGCCTAGGGTAAATTGCCACGATTTATATAATATCTAGTCGCGTTAGAAATAAATCTCCCTACTCCTACTCCCTCAGTGCTCAAAGCATGAAATTCACTTCACCACTTGAAAAGGGATTGGCGGCCTAAGGCACTGGTTACATAATTATGGGTTGACTTTCCCCTCTGTAGCTTTAATTCCTAGGATAGTGAAATCTAGACTGGCAATAGTAATTACACCTCAGAAAAGCTTGTCACAAAGTACAGCAGGTTAGGAAAGACTCGTGACCTCTTCTGTGCATCAGTTGAAGCTCGGAGAGGCTTCGCCTTCAGGGTACAGTAACGTGGACAGGACCAGTTTTCTTTCTGAGCATTCATTCGAGCTAAGCAGGGATACCTGCTTTCTGTTCTAGGCTGAGATCCCCGTAGCTCGCCTGATTGCTTGAGTGCTTTCTTTTTTTTTTTTTTTTTTGCTTTTTTTGGGTCACACTCTGGCGGCGCTCAGCACTCCAGGCTCTGCACTCCTGGCTCTGCACTCCAGGAATTACTCCCTGGCGGTGCTCGGGGACCATATGGGATGCCAGGATTCAAACCCGGGCGGCACAGGCCGGCCGCAAAGGTAGCTGGGCTATCGCCCCGCCCCGCTTGAGTGCTTTCTGACCGTAGGCACTGATGGTGCTTAGTTGTGTTGCTAAGAGAGCTGCAGGTGGGAAAACTTCATTTCCACCCACTGCTGTGTTGTAATTGCTAGGTGTTGTGAGAGATAAAATCCTTCAAGAAGTCAGAAAGGGGCTTGCTCTCTCAAGCCCACGTTCTGTCCTCGAACACGTGTCTTTGGTTGCGCGCTCTTTCTTTTCTTTCTTTCTTTTTTTTTTTTTTTTTGCTTTTTGGGTCACACCTGGCAAATGCTCAGGGGTTTCTCCTGGCTCTGCACTCAGGAATTACTCCTGGCGGTGCTCGGGGGACCATATGGGATGCTGGGATCGAACCCAGGCCGCGTGCGAGGTAAACGCCCTACCCGCTGGGCTATCGCTCCAGCCCCGGTTGCGTGTTCTTTCAATCCCCCGTGCTCCCTTGGCCACACATCTCTCTTTCTGCTTTTTCCATTCATGTCTTTTTCCACACATAATCTTTTTGCTATTTTTTTCCATATGGAGAAGCCTGCATTCTCTCTTGAGCACATAGTCCTCTTTCTCTCCCATCATATCTAAGTAAATTTTATTCAATAGAAACTACCTGTTTCACACACCAAAAAAAAAGTCAAAAAGGGCCAGGGCCATATATAGCATTTGCCTAACCTGGATTGCGCCCTGTCATTCCCAGCATCACATGACCTCCGGAAGCCCTCGTTTATCACTAGGGTAGCCCTGGTAGTCCCCAGCAGTAGAGCCCTGGCATTGAACTGCTGACCTCCTGGGTAGGAGTACCACCAGGTTTGGCCCCTGGACTCCCTGAGCACCACATGGGAGCACTCCCCAGAAAATGAGTTGAAAAGATGGAAGATTTTCTAGACTATGGTTGTTCCAAACATTAGAAGATCAGAGAATCACTATAGAGATATGACTGTGAGTATGTATCTAATTCAGAACTCCTTTATATTTTTTATTTAATTAAAGAACCATGATTTATAGTTATTGATAGTTGGGTTTTAGGCATACAATACTCTGACCGGTCTCCTCTAGTGTCACTTTCCTCCAGTATATTCCTGAGCTCTCTCCCCACTCACCCCCCAGCCCCCGCCTGCCACCTCGATGGGCACATTTCAGAGTTCTGTGGTTATAGTTTAGATTCATGTTTTTAGTGGCATTGAGTCTGTGCTTTGCATGATATAGCAGTACCATTCTCCCACCTCACCAGTGTAACGAAGCCCTCATCCGTCCTCCCCATCCACCTCCTTTTCTCATCGTCTTGCTTCCCCCTTGGTTTCTTTCCTCTCTCTGTCCTCCCCTATACTCAGGTCAAGGCCGATCTCGGCAGCCCCTTTACTACATTATGTTTCTTGAGTTATTCTTTGTATCACAGATGTCTGAGGTTGGCCTGTGTTTGTCCTTCATCTGACATATCACTCAACAGATCTTCTAGTTACAGCCACGTTGCAGCAAATTGTATAATTTCATCTTTCCTTGTAGTTGCATAGTATTCCATTATGTATATATGCCACATCTTCATAATCCATTTATTGTTGGACATGTTGGTTGATTCCATATCTTAGCTATTGAGCTAAGTACAATGTATAATTGTCGCTTTTGAATGAATGTTTTTCTGTCCTGGGAGTAGATGATCAAGAGTGGAATTGCTAGGTCATAATGGCAGCTCAGTTCTAAGCTCACTGAGGACTTTCCATACTGTTTTCCACAGGGGGTTGAAAGCAGACAACATTCCCACCAGCAATGGATGAGAATTCTTTTTTACCACATCCCTACAAACACAGATGGTTCCCACTATTTTGATATATGCCATTCATAGTGGTGTGATGGTATTTCATTACCATTTTTATTTGGATTTCCTAATAGTAGATGGTGCAGAGCATTTTTTCATGTACTTATTAGCTATCCATCTGTCTTCCTCTGAGCAGTCCATTTCCTCTCGTATTTTGATGGGATTATTGAATATTTTTGTTGTTGATCTTTGTGAGTACTTTGTATATTGTAGATATCAGCCATTTATCTGATATGCTGAATGAGAATATTCGTTCCCATTCAGTTAGCTATCTTAGTTTTAGCCCGTGTTTCTTTCGCGTGCAAAAACTCTTGACTCTGGTGTAATCCCATGTGTTTATTTCTAATTTTGTTACCATTGCCAGTGGTATCGATCACTGAAGATGCCTCTGAGGTTCAAATCTTGGAGTGCTCTACTTATATTTTCTTATAATGTACCTTATAGTTTCCTGTACCTTATAATTTCCAGTCAGATCTCAAGGTGTTTGATCCACTTTGGATTGACTTTTATATAAGGTGTGAGCTATAAACACAGTTTTAAGTTTTTATACATGGTTTTCCCAGCATCATTTGTTTTCAGGGGTTCTTTTTTTTTTAATCAATATATGCACTTTATTTTGCATTCTGCCATGAATTTTCTTTTTAATTCTCATTGGACTCCTGCAGAGAAAGGTAGAGAGGAGTTTAATGCTGTATAAAAGCTGAATAACCAGAAAATGACAAGAAACTCTGAACAGTTTTCTGTTCTTTCTTGTATGACTTGGGATTTAGACTTATAGAGGCTCCCAGTAGGACCCAGCAGAAGAGCAGACTTAAGACAGGGGCTGCTGTATACACAGATCACTCTGGGACACCTCAGGATGGCCCACTTACCTTTAGAGTCTACAGTTGGGTCAGATGTTACTGAACACATTCAGAATTCACAGTGAGAAGGGAGTTAGTAAAAAAGATTATTTTAATTATGGCAATAAAAAAATCATTGCAAAACTAAGTAAATCTATAGATTGTGCAATTAGGTGGTTATATAATATACATTGATATATTTATATGTGTATGTACATAGAGAGACCCATTTCCAGAACAAAGGGTTTCTTTAAAAGATGGGGCGGGGGAGGGCCACACACAGTGATGCTCAGGGCTTACTCCTGGCTCTGGAGATCACTCCTGGTAAGGCTTAGGGGAACCATATGGCTCAAACCCAGGTCAGCCATGTGCAAGACAAGCACCTAACTGCTGTGCTATCTTTTCAGCCCCTCTTTAAAAGATTTTTTTTAAAGCTATGTCAAATTGCTCAAGAGCTAAAATAATTATGACAAAACTAAAAGAAAAAGCAAGACTAGGAATTAGAATAAATAGAGCCAAATATTTTCTGTATTCTTAAGCTCCTCCCTCATTTCCTTTACTTGGACTAGAATTACAAAGATGATAAAGAGTGTAGTCTAATAGATCAGTTGGCTGCTTCTTCCTCCCTGTCCAGCCTTAAACCAAAGTGAGTAAATGTTTTGACAGTATATCAGCTAGCCAGGGCTTAGGAGTTCACAGAGGAAATGGTCCATTATTATAGGGATTACAAACCAGGTTTCATATTCTTTTATCCTGAAACTGCCAGTTATATTTGTTTTTAATGGAAAAGTAGTCTTGACGGTGAGCTGTATGTTCACAACAGGGATACGGCTTATAGAGGTTCTGTTCATTTCCAAATTCATGATGCCTATCAGAAAGTGGTACACCTGTTGGGACCTCTGAAAAAGGAATTGAAAAGTCTGGGTTAAGTTGATCTAACAGAACCGTAGATGATCTACTGTATTTAACCCTTTAGTACCTGGCCCCTAAGGGTTGACTAGTGCCAAGTATTGTACTTGGCAGAATAATGTAATGGTGAAACATTAGTCAAAGGTTGCTGGCCTCATCAAGCGTGCATCTACTGAGCAGACGTAGACAACACACAAATGAGAGTGAGTGAAGAATGCAGCACAGCCATCATCCTCAAGGGATCTCAAAGTCTAGTTTATCTACCGGAGTTCCAGAGATACACGCAAAGTGAACTGTGTGTTTTAATAAATTCAGAAAAGTTACCAAAGTATTTTTAATTCATTATGCTCTTGATATCTTTTTCTTTTTTTGGGTCACACCGGTGATGCTCAGGAATTTATGGATTAAGGGAAAATATTCCTGGTTTCTGCACTCAGGAATTATTCTGGCGGTGCTCAGGACCATATGGGATGTGGAATCGAACCTGGGGTCGACCACATACTAGGCAAATGCCCTACCCACTGGACTATCGCTCCCGCCCCTTGATGTTTGCTCTTAATGAACTTTCAAACCTTCACCCCTTTGAGAAGTCATAAATGATTTTTTCTCTCTTAGGTTGCAAAGAACACATCTTAGAAGATGCCAGACCTGAGTCTATCAGTGACACTACTGACTTGGCACTGCCACCTGAAATGCCAATTCTGATTGATTTCCATGCGCTGAAAGACATCCTTGGGCCCCGATGTATGAAATGGAGGTGACTGTTTCCCTTGCTTTGTCGACACCTATCGATTTGCTCTGGTGCTATATAATGGATTAGGGGAGCTATTTTGAGGAGCTGGATTTTAAGATTGGAAACCAATGGTTTAGAACACATTTCTTTGCATGTATGCCGCTCTGAGTTTGACCCTGACACACACAAAACCCACCTTTAAAAAGGGGGCTGGAGGGAGATGGGGATTGGAAACTATTTTCTCTGTGGTTTAAATTCTAGGGTTTAGTGTAATAGTGTTGGTATTATACAGACCAGGGACTTCACTATATCAGAAACCCATATCAGATTCCATTTAAGAGCAGTGTGTCTGACTTCCCTCCCCAGAAATTCTATATTCAGACTCTGTGTATTTTAATTAAAGATTTCTTTATGCCACCATAGGCTTTGGGGGGAAGGAAGTCGGAAACTTCATATAAAATGTCCGGGAAACATGAGCCTCACCCTGGCCTCAGATTGTTCTAAGGACAGGCCCAGGTGGCAGTTTTCAAAGGGATCTGTTGTTTCATTGTTCAGAATTCCTTTTTGGATTAAACCATGTACAGGTCTAGCCTAATTTTCATTTCCTCATTACACGTGGCAAAACTTCGTCACAAAAAGGGGCTGCAACCAGGGAGCTACATGCAAATAGATGCTTTCGTTTATGATTGTGGCATTATAATAAATGCTAGAGGATGCTAATATGTCAGTAAGGGAGGAAAAAAAGTACCATTTTAATCATCTTTATTCAGAGGCTTTGTTATCATCTTAAGAGAAAAAAATGTTTTTATAGAAGAAAAATCTGATACAGTTTATAAGAGATAACCTCACCATCTGATACTCGGAAACAATAATCAGTAAGTAGATTTTCCTCAGCTGCTCAGTGACAGGAGAAAACACAGTCCCCAAAATCATCTCATTTATTTAAACTCTGGTCGTTAAAGCTAATGAACCTGGGGCCGGAGTGATAGCCCAGCGGTAGGGCGTTTGCCTTGCACGCAGCTGGCCTGTGCCGGCCCGGGTTCGATCCCAAGCATCCCATATGGTCCCCCAAGCACTGCCAGGAGTAATTCCTGAGTGCAGAGCCAGGAGAAACCCCTGAGCATCGCCGGGTGTGACCCAAAAAGCAAAGATAGATTAGATAGATTAGATAGATTAGATAGATAGATAGATAGATAGATAGATAGATAGATAGATAGATAGATAGATAGATAGATAGATAGATAGATAGATAGATAGATAGATAGATAGATAGATAGATAGATAGATAGATAGATAGATAGATAGATAAAGCTAATGAACCTCTCTACAAAGCCCTCAGTCACAAGAGCAGAATTCATGTTCTCTTGACAGTAAATCTAGTCTTGAACAAATAGAACCAAAGGCATTATTTTGAATTCTAGAGATAGCATGGACTTAACTTTTGTAATGTTGGAAGAACTAGGACAAAACTTTCCTTGGTTGAGAAAGAAAGAAAACCCCTGTTTTTCTGTTCTGAGAGAATTCAGTGATTCTTCGTGAGTAAAGCTGTAAACACGTTTTGAATCCTGCATGTCTGATGGGGCCTTTTGCTCTCCAGTTTCTAGAACAGTACATTCCAGCAGTTTGGGGGATTTTTTGTTTTGGTTTTTTGTCTTGAATTTAAACCAGAGCAACAAATAGAAAACAAAAGACTGGTGTGTGTTCTTTTTGTATGTGACCTTCTCTCCCGGCCGGCCACGTCTGCTGCTGTTGGGTTTGGAGGCATTGCTGGCATTCTTGGCGCCTTGGCAAAGAGCCAAAAAGAGCAGAAATGGGAAATTATAGCAATACTGTTTAACAGCTTTGAGAGCATCAGAGAAAGTTATTTTATTTGTGGTATCTGAGTTGTTGCATACTAACACTTTTACCAACCTCGATCTGCAAGGTAACTTCTAATAGCCATTCTGCCTTTTATAAATTGCAACTTAAAATAGAAAATCGGTATCCCTGTGTTTGGAACATTTCCTTCGTCTTTGCCACACTTGAGAGGTTTGCCTCATAGTCTCGGCTTTCTGTCTCTACCTCTAATGCCGTCAGGCTCAAGTTACCTAGCCACCCTTTCTGCCGCAGCTTCTGAGTCTGTGAAATTAAGATCTATGGAACATGCCAGATGTGAGATTTATGCCAGAATTAAGATTAGTTACAGGCTAGAACTGACCTCAAAAAGAAATTCCAAACTCCAAGAGACTCCTATGTTTCTTCTTCATAGTGCCCCAGGTAAAGAAGCTAGAAAGAGAATTGGGGGATAACGCTTTTTAGGTTGTGACTATTTTATATAGTATCTTAAATAAGGACAATTTGAATATAGTATTTATATATATGAACTATGTAGATAGTGTACTATATATTCATATATGTAGATGGTATAGACACCGCACCTACCTACATAGTTTAGGTAAATAGTTGGACTGTTATTAACATTTGTGGTTTTGATGTGCAAACTGACTGCACCCTCACTACCAGAAGGGCCTGATACCCTCTACCACTTCCTTAGGTTAGTTCTTTTCCATCTCTGTATTCCCATCCTCTCCCCCTTGCCCTAATCCACATGAAGGATTGGCTTTTAATGCTAGTTATAATTATCTTGTTCCATTGAGAGAGAATGAGGCTCTGGAACTAGTTCATTTCTCATGAACATAGTTTTCTTCAGATTCAGCTGTGGGCCTACCTTTCCACATTCTCGGTCAAAGTCAGCCAACATTTGTGCCGCTTGGCTAATGTTTGGTATTATTAGAACGATGTCATCAGTGAAGCGTGGGTGGTATAGTTGCCGACCATCTATCTTCACTCCCATTCCTTCCCATTCTAATTTGTCTCATGATGTTCTTCGAGGGTGGCACTGAAGAGTTTTTGGTGAGATGGTATCACCCTGGCGAACCCCTATTTTGACATCAATGATCACTTCTTTGTAGAATGGTGAGATCCTAGTGGTGAATCCGTAATACAGCTCACGAAGGATCTTGATGTATTGGGTTTTGAACACCCTGTTTGACTAGGGGCTTCGATGACTGCTTCAGTCTCCCACAGAATCAAAGGCTTTCTGTAAATCAATGAGCGTGAGACAGAGCGGCATCTTGTACTCCCTACAAACCTCAATGAGCTTGGTTACTATGTGGATATGGTCGATTGTGCTGAATCCTTTCGGAAACCTGCTTGCTTCGCA
>JAJIBD010010172.1:0-44190 GCA_021461705.1 Cryptotis parvus | reverse complement strand
TGAGTGCAGAACCAGGAGAAACCCCTGAGCATTGCCAGGTGTGACCCAAAAAGCAAAAAAAAAAAAAGAAAAGAAAGAAAGTTCTCTGTTGCCATAAATAACCTACAATACAGTTCCAGTAAGAGGGCAAGAGTAATATAGTTCCATGGGTTGGAGCACAGGATTTGCACATGGAATGCCTGGGTTCGGGTCCCCAGTATGCTCCAAAGCACCACAAGGAGTAACCCCCAGCATTGTGTCAGAAGTAGCCCCTGGGCATCACCAGATGTGGTTCACAATCCAAAACAAATCCATAAATCACTAGAGTTGATATAAGAATTAAAAGATTCTATAAGACAGGAATTTTAAGCATGAAAGAAACTATCTAGAGTGAAAACTTCATTATAACTCTAACTTATTATCCAGTCAGAATCCCCAGAGTCATAATAGAAGGAAACTTGCAGAGCATCTTCCAAAGCATGTGATTTTTTAAATGTTTTAATCTATAGTTTAGATAAAAGAGAAAATCCAATTTTAACATGTTACCACATGATTGAAAATAAAAGCACTGTTCATTTAAATATTTCATCTGCCAGAGTTCTATAGGGCAATAATAATTTTAAATAATAGTTACATTGCTAATTGTTGAAATAATATGTAATAGTCTTTTTTTTCTCCTCAATCATTAAAATCTTATATAATATTCCAATAATAATTTGTCACTAAGACAGGTATTTTTCTAAGTAATGTATCACCAATTTTTTTTTTGTTTCTGGTGTCATCTGCTGAAATCAATCCCTGTTATAAAATGACCACGTTAGCTAAAAAACTTGACAAACTTTGGAATGAAGTTCACCGACATGTTACTAAAAATAGACCCTTTTTAATTTTTCCAACAAATGTAATAGGAACATGGTGATAGAAATACATTAGGATAATAGAAATTCACCCCTACATTAGTTTTTAATGAATCTCAGATATCACAATTCGGTCATACTCCAAGTTTTAATTAGTTTTCAAAAATAATAACTACCATCCCTCGAACTCTTACACATGTTCAATCCTAAGCACTTTACTTGTTTAACTTTACAAAATCCTCACAGTAACCTTATATGATACTGTACAGATTAATTGGTAACCTAATGTATAAAATGGAAAACAGACTCAAAAACTAAGAAAATTGTTATGAGTAGAGGCTGAGAGAAGAGTACGAGGTTTGGGCTCTTGCCTTACGTCCCACTGACCCTGGTTTGGATCCCACCACCATGTCAGATCCCCCAAGCACCACCAGGGGTCACTCCAGAGCACAAAACCAGGAATCACTTGATCACTTGACATCCCGTTATTCATCGATTTGCTCGAGCGGGCGCCAGTAACATTTCCATTCGACCGTATCACGTGCCAATGTAGCGCAATGGCATCTGGTTGCTTCAAGGAATACAAGAGCCTCAAACCGTTCCTTCAGGGTCTTGACGAAGAAGTCTGACCATCTTGTAGGTGAGTGGCCACGTGATCTTTTGACATCCCATGGGATCCCTGGCTATTCATGGAAAACCAGGAATAGCCCCTAAAAACCTACCTCAGGGTTGGTCCAAACCCCATCCTCCCAAAAAAAGAAAAGCCCAACACCATTTTTTTTTAGGCTTTGGTTTTTTGTTTTTGTTTTTGTTTTTTGTTTTCCACCCTCAGGAGTGCTCAGGAGTTACTCCTGGCTCTCTACTCAGACATTACTCCTGTCAGTGGTTGGGCAAGCATATGGGATGTCAGAGATCAAACCCCTAGTGGACCACATGCAAGGCAAGCACCTGACCAACTGTGCTATTCCTCCAGCCCCCAAAGACTATGTCTGAACCAGGGCCCAGAGCGATAGTCCAGTGGGTAGGGCGTTTGCCTTGCACGTGGCCCATGCCAGCGCAGGTTCAATCCCGGCATCCCATATGGTCCCCCTGAGCACTTCCAGGAGTAATTCCTGAGTGCAGAGCCAGGAGAAATCCCTGAGCATTGCCGGGTGTGACCCAAAAATGCAAAAAAAAAAAAAAAAAAAAAAAAGAAAAAAAAAAAGACAAAGACTATGTCTGAACCAACCATATGAATTGAAGAAAACAAAATACCAACTATAAAGAAATAAAAATTCAACTTAAGTCGCTGGAGCAATAATACAGCAGGTAGGGTGTTTGCCTTGCATGAGGCCGACCTGGGTTCAATCCCCAGGCTCCCATGTGGTCCCCTGAGGACCTCCAGGAGCATTTCTAGAATACAGAGCCAGGAGTAACCCCTGAGTATCACCAGGTGTGACACAAAAAGGCAAAAAAAATAAAAACAATTCAGCTTAAATGAAATATAAAATTAGGTTCATCAAGAAAAAGGATGTTACTAAAGAGAGAGAAGCAGTCCTAAGATATAATTCAGAAAAAGAGGACATAAACATAAGGTCCTGAATTTGATCCTCAGTACATTCTCCCACCCCTAAAAAGGAGAAAGTGAAGGTTAAAAAGGAGAAAGTGTATTCCTAACCACAAATCACAAAGATTATATGCAGAGTAAGTCAGGCAACTGCATTTTGGGAGTTTATTGGGTTTTTTTTTGTTGGGCTTATTTTATTTTTAGTATTTTTGGGGGGGTCACACCCGGCAATGCTCAGGGGTTACTCCCAGCTCTGTACTCAGGAATTACTCCTGGTGGTGCTCAAGGGACCATATGGGATGCCGGGGATCAAATCTGGCTAGGCCGCATACAAGGCAAACACCCTACCAGCTCTACTATCTCTCTGGTCTGGTGAATTTTCATTTTTAATTAAATGATTTCTTCAGCAATCTCTATAAGATGGTGATAGTGAATAAATCTTTGCTGGTATGTTCTCCATTCTAAACTAAAATGTCAAGTTCCTTTAGTCACCAACTTTCATATGTGTTGAGATTTTGCACCATAATAATAATAATGTGTGCCTTTCTTTAAGTGTTTGATAACTATTTGTCAAAAATTCAAGATGACATGAACTATAGTCATTTAAACTTCACATGGTCATTTTTCCTCACTGGGAAATTAAGTTATTTTCACATGATCAAAAAATTCATGACACACAATTAAAAAAATAACAAATAAGAATCACATTTTATAAGACAGTGATTATGCTCATGTGGGATCAGTGTAATTGAAAGACAGAAGACGTTTCATTCGCGAGTAACACAAAATTTCTTTGAGTGGACTTCCCTAGAGCTCATTAGATATTCCCTGGCTGATTCTCCTAAGTAATTAGATTTTAACAGGATTTTCAACAGATCAGAGCAATCTCTGTGGGTGCCAATAGAAGAGTGCCCCTCTGGCCTTACCAGCAGGGCAGAGCAGATAGCATGCAGGCTGGAGTTAATAGGACAATTACTGGCCCCTTTTAAATGAGTTACATTAATGCACTTAAGCTAAATGGTTCCGCCTATGATTAAATATTAACATCTGCAAAATATGAAATCATGAAAGCGCAATCAAGTTTTGTTGTTTTAATTTCCCCCAAAGAAAGATTTCTATTGTTTATATAAATGCCTTTACTTACTGTATATTAAATGAGGGGGAAAGCTAGCTTGAGCCAAACCCAGATGAGTTCGGGCTTATTCTTGGCTCTGTACTCAGAAAGGTACCCTGAGAGGTATTTCAGGCACCATATGTGGTGCTGTGAATTGAACTGGGGTTAGCTGTGAACAAACAGAGTGCCTTAAGCTCTGGACTACCTCTCCAGCCTCTATATTAAATATTTTTTAAGGTATACTAATAGAAAGTTAAAAACTATTCTCCACATTTGGGGGAAGTTACGGGGGGAGCACACCAGACCGTGCTCAAGATTTACTCCTGACTTGATGCTCAGAGATCATTCCTAGCTGGTTCAGAAAGCCATGTGGTGTGCTGGAGAACCCAGTCTGAACCCAGAGCCATGGCAGAGCCTGGCAAGCTACCCGTGATATATTCGATATGCCAAAAACAGTAACAATAATGGACCTCGTTCCCAATGAATGGAGACGTTACTGGTGCCCGCTGGAGCAAATCGATGAACAACGGGAAGGCAAGTGACAAGTGATAAGTGTTGGAGATCGAACCCAGATCAGCAGTGTGCTTTCATCTCTGTGCTCTCTCCAGCCTCTCTTCACACATATCAGAGTCTAAAATAGCTTCTAATTCTTTTGCAACACACTAGAACAAAGCTAAAAACTATTTTAGGAATATAAAAGAATCTAGCACAAAAAAAGAAGAATCTGGTCAATTGCAGAGTGCCCTACCTGCTGTACTATCACTGGCTCCAGCATAGTAGAGTTTGATCCCCATCTGGTACCCCAAGTTTCTCCAGAAATGATCCCAGAGCACAGAGCCAGGAATAATCCCTGAGTACTATTAGGTGTGGCTCAAAAACAAAAAAAAAAGAGAGAAAGAACAAAAAGAAAGGGGCCAGAGCGATAGTACAGTAGGAAGAGCATTTGCCTTGCACGTGGTCAACCCAGGTTTGATCCCGGCATTCATATGGTCCCCTGAGCACCACCAGGAGTAATTCCTGAGTGCAGAGCCAGAAGTAACCCTGACCATAACTAGGTATGATCCAGAAAGCAAAAAAGAAAAAAAAAACGCACAATTTCCTTAATTAAAGGGATTTTTTGTGTGTTTTTAGAGTGGGGGGGTAGGGGGATGGAGTCACACACAGAGGTGGGCAGAGACTATTTCTGACTCTGTGCCAGGGGCAAGAGAAGAGGAATACGCACAGTGTTAGGAATCAATCCAGGTTGGCACATAACAAGGATTGCACCTTACCCCCCCCCAACCCCCGTTTTCTCTCTCCAGCCTACTTTGTTGAAGTTTTTAATCCAGGTTCTGCTTGTACTCAATAGTATGGAAATAATCCTGATTAAAGGTTGTGTACATCCGACCTGTTCTTTCTCTGAGCCTTGTGAATACTTCACTGTTGAAATGATACTTAAACTTCTTCAACTAGGCCACAAACTCTCAAACAGTAAAGGACAGAGCATACTGGTTGCCTACAAAGCAAGGCAATAGACAGCCAATCTTTTCACTTTGGATTTCACCTCTGTGTATGTGTTCATCTGTAGAGTTAGTCTCATAACTCTCTCCTCCCTCAGAAAGTTTTCAAATATCCATATTTTGCTCTGTGTAGTTACAATATAGTTCTTCAGAGCTCCATCCAAGAAAACCTGATCTTCCCCCTTTAAGTTTCATCAGTAAATGCTCGGTTTGAGAGCCTTCTACTGAGACTATACCACCTACATGGTAAAGCCTGGCAAGCTACCATGTTTTATTTACTTTTTGTGCCAAAGACTAGTAACTGTTATGGACCTCAGTTCCATAACCTGAAGAATGGTTTCGGGCTCCTCCTGTCCCTGTAGCAAGTAGATGCCCTTGGGTTGCACTTGCTTGTGACAGGACTAACGGAGATGTTACTAGTGCCCACTCGAGCAAATCGATGAACAATGGGAAGACAGTGATGCAGTGGTTTTCTGGGGTTTTTTTTAATTGCAGTGCTCAGGGACTGCCCTTGGCTCTGTGCTCAGAGGCCACTACTGACCACATATGATTGCCAAGGTCAGTCACATGCAAGGTAAGTGTTTTAACTCCTCTCCTACCTTTGAATCACTGGAAAGTAGAATTAAGAGTAGAGCCAAAGTCATAGGAAGACAAATGAGGCCCCATAGAAGACCAACTTTGTAACAATCTGAGCTGAAGTGATCAAGTTTTACATCACTGTAAGTTCACTCACTTGGCCACATGGCAGGGAACTTTTCTTCTTTTTGCACAGTGGGCTCAAGAAGTGCCTAGCAGATTAGATTAGCCAACATTTAAAGACCTACTATTCAAGCGTTTCAAGACATTCAGATGATGTGATTCTATGGTCCTATGTTGTATTATGTACAATAAACTCCCTTCACTTTAATTTCTCTGATGGATTATTATAATACCAGTCCCTTTCTAATATGTAGGGAATGCTGGACAGAAAGAAGAAGATCAAGAGTAGTTCTTGTGTGATCACTAATATGTTGGTTAACTTTGAATGAATCACTTGATATTTCCTGGATTTGTTTCATGGTTTGTCATCAGCAAATGTGATCTGGTGAGAGGTAGAGGGCTTTCAGACTAGATCTCAAGAGTTTACAGACTTCACTTCTCCAAGTCTCCATCTCTTACCTGCATACTAAGCCCAGCACCTGGGAGAATAACGAGCCAAAATTCTGCTCTAACATTCAAGAAATAGAAAATCTGACATTGCAGTTCCATATTGCTGATGTGGAAAACCCTGCCATCATTGTTATGCCTCTTAGGCTAGACCCATCCAATATCCAGTCACCAAAAAAGATCTGGAAGTTTCTCTAGTTTCAATGACCTTCACATATCAGCAAGTATTCAACATGCAAATTATATGACCAGTTTTATATATCTGATAGGAATCATATTGCTGCCCCAATCCCCAAGCAACTCTTAGTGCTATAATCCTAAAACTAAAAAATTTTCAAAAGGATCTGCTACAAGTTCCAAAAAAGTTCTTTAAATTGTCATTACAGTTTTAAATACTAGTTGTATCATTTTCTGCTGCTTCTTAAATAAATAGAGAGAGAATATTACTAAGAGAAAATAAGAATCACTGAAGAAAAAAATGCCAAATACAGCACAGAAAAAATGACTCAACTTAATTCTTTTCTTGCAGCAACTCATCAAAATTGATGGGCTAGTCATTTGCATATCCCTAACTCTAAGCTGCTAAATTCAGAAGCAATCTCATTAAAGGAGGAAACTCCCAGCTTGATGTTCCCTGCCCAGTGCAGACATTAGATTCTTTTGTGGTTCAGTTAGAAATAGACCTTTGACGAGTTCTTTCATGTGTCCAGAAAACTCTATTTCAAAAAATATAATCAAAATAAAACTGAATTTGTCCTTCTTGCCAGAGTCTATTGGTTGGCTGGGAAATCTAGTTGCTGAATGCCTGAAACCAATATGGAAAAACCAACACTTCTTATTCTGCAATACCCACTTTAAACTCTTCTCTGTCTCCAGAGATATCTACTATTGTTGGTGCTGGTGATAGTAGCAGCTTTGAGGAGCTGCATCCAGGGACATTGAGAACTTACTCTTAGCTCAGTGCCTGGGGTCACTCAGCACACTTAGGGGGCCCATGTAGTCAGTACCAGGGACCCAAGGAGGGCCTCACATATGCAAAGCATATGCTCCAGTCTTTTGTGGTGTTTTCTGTTGATTTTTTTTTGAAGTTTTACAGATTTTATTAAGGAGGTTTAAGGAAAGGGAAGGAGAAGGGAAAGTAAAGAGAGTACACATCTCAAGAGGGGAGATGCGGGCAACACACATGCTCGGGCACCACATGTGCTTTCGGCCGTAGGCTCAGGCAGCATGTGAGTCCATGCAGCATGTACACGCCTGCTCCAGTCTTTTGAACTGTCTCCCCAGCCCATACAAGAAGATTTTCTTTAGAGGATAAAACTGTAATCAGTCATTACTCAACTTTCTTATCTACAATCTCAAAACATTCAGGCAAGAGAAAAATCACCAAAGATGGCAGAATAACAAGAAAAGCCTCCCCCAAGTACTTAACAGAAATTAGTAAATATAATGATACACCTCAGTGCTGGGAGGTAGTGTAGCAGTAAGGCGCATGTTAGCATGCATCCGACCCTAGGGAAGCCACACAAGCTGTCATAAAAATATATACATAAAAGATATATGTCATTACATATATCTATGGCACCTTAAGCATTTCAAAGCATTAAATTCATTTTACGGGTTGCATGGTCCAGTCTTAGGAGGTAGCAGAAGGCATAAACTCCCATTCAGAGAAAAGAAAAATGAAACCAAAATCACTTGCCTACTAAGAATTTCCTGAGCATGGAATCCTATCCCTCACCCATTGCCAGTTCATGTCTGGAGTGATTTTTTTTATTTTTTTTTTGAGTCTTATGTAGTGGTGCTCAGGACTTACTCCAGACTCTGTGCTTAATGATTAGTCCTGGTAGGGCTCAGGGGACCATACGTGGTGCCAGGGATTAAACCCGTGTCAACCACATGCAAGACAAATGCCAATACTCTGTACTATCACTCTGGCACCCATAGGTGGCATTGTGTTTAGAGATTGAGGCTCTCATGAGGTAAATGAGGTCACAGGTACCAGAAATGATCAAGTTAACATCCTTTTAAGAAAGACACCAGAGCTGGAGAGATAGTATAATGGGCAGGGTGCTTGCCTTACATGCGGCCAACCCAGGTTCAATCCCTTAGCATCCCATATGGTCCCTTGAGCACCATCAGGAGTAGTTCTTAAGTACAGAACTGAGGAATTTCCTGAGTATAGCCAGGTGGGGTGGCAAAACCAAAGACAGACAGACAGACAGAGAGACAGAGAGACAGAGAGAAAGATAGACAGATAGACAGATAGACAGACAGACAGACAGACAGACAGACAGACAGACAGACAGACAGACAGATAGACAGATAGATAGATAGATAGATAGATAGATAGATAGATAGATAGACAGACAGACAGACAGACAGACAGACAGACAGACAGACAGATAGACAGACAGACAGATAGACAGACAGACAGATAGACAGACAGACAGATAGATAGAAGCAGACAGACAGACAGACAGACATACAGACAGGACAGACAACAGATAGATTGATGTGCGCCATACTGAGTCCTATTCCCAGACCTTAGTCCTTAAAAAATATCTATATCTGGGCTGCAGAGCAACCTCAACATGCTGAACTCATGCAGTGCATGCCAGAGGGCCTGGGCTCAGTTCCCAGCACCACCTGGTTCCCCAAGCACTGCCAGACTTAGTCCTCTCTCAACCAGGAGTAAGCTCTGAGTACTGCAGGTGTAGCCCAGAAACCAAAATGTTGTGTTTATTTATTTATTAAATGAAAATAAAATCCAGGAGGGTGATATCAAGCTGAGGACACGTTTTGCATCCCTGAGGTTCAATCCCCAGCATCACATGGGCCCCCTAAGCACAGCAGGGAGCTGGCCCCCAAGCAAAGAGCTAAATGTGAATCCCAAGCATGGCTACGCTGGGCCCACCTTTGCTCAAAAGTAAAAACAATAAAATTCACATTTTATTGGAAAATATTTTTTCCTGATACCTAATGTTTTCATCATAGCCCAAAACCTAGGATGTCTCTCTCTGTTTTCTGCTGGTAAATTTTACTAAGAATAACTTGGTATACTCCAACGGAACCAACCCTTATTTCTCTGGAGATATACCTACCCACAAAAAATCATGAATTTGTTGCTACATTGTGATAAAAACCTTACCTATGAGTAACAGTGTTAACTGCCAAGATGTTTGGATTCCTACAATAATCCCTTTTAGTCTCTATCCAAATAAATAGGGGTGTTGAATCCAACGTTTACTTTATTCTTTTAGTGTCTTGGGTTACTCAGAAAGAAGGAAAGCAGGGTGCTATTTAACACAAGTCCTTTTGGAGACCAGGAGCATCAGAGCAGGATATATCTGTCTTTATATTCTGCTATCTCCCCTATCAGAAAAGCTGGTAGAAAACTTGGACATTAATGGAAGAGGCATTATCCTTGTAATGACTGCAGTAAATGTTTGTTGAAGGGGAAAAACAGAAAGGGAAGATATACCATATAGACCCAGCTTTAATGGAAAGCCTATTTCTGTCATATACATTAGAGAAATTGTTCAAGAACAGTTCATCCATGTGAAAATATTAGTACTGTAATTCTGCCAAGGTCAGTAAGACCTCGTGATTTGCTGAGATATCACCTTCATTTCACCAGGTAAATAAAGGCTCCTTTTCCAGTATGTCCTATCCAAGAAGGTATTCCATAGCAACAGTTAAATTATGAATACAGCACATATGTTCCATACCATATCATTTATAGCACAATTTAGCATAGACATAATGCTTTGTAACAAACTACAATACCATTCACAAAATGCATTTAAATAGCATAATTTAGTTCATTAAATTCAGTCATTTACAGTAAATCAAAACCATCACAGGACTTGAAGAGAGTACACAGTTGTTTGTTTGAATAGTTAAGCTAGGTGAGTCCATTTCTTTTTTGAAGGTCAAGGACACAGTTATTTCCATTTTCTGTGATAAAAAAATGATACAGCCCATGTCAAAAAGATAATTTAATGTCATCTGAAAATGATCAACCCTCTTTTTTTTTGTTCTCCCCCCCACCCTTCCTGGCTATATCATTTCACTCACTCCTGAAATATATCCAACTCCCCAAAACATCTCACATGTTTATTAACTAGAACACATCTGGAGATTTTACAAAATCTCAAATGTATGATTTCTCTCAAAATATGTACACCTGGCCCCCCAAAAAGGTGTAAACATCACATCAAAATACATACAATAACTTGTTTTTTGCAGGGCCTGGTGGTAGGTATTGGGGCCATACCTGGTGGTATTCAGGGCTTCCTCCTGGTGCTGCTCAGGGCACAAAACACGATGCTAGTCTAGGGAGACACAACTTCATTTTTGTTGGGAGGGAGGGGGTGAATTGTGCCATACTCACATGTGCTCAGGACTTACTCCTTGCTCTGTGCTTAGGGATTGTTTCTGACAGTATTCAACTGTCAGAAACCCAACCTTACATGGGTGTTGCAGATCAAACAAGGGCAGGCTACATGCAAGGCAAGCCCCTAACCCCTGTACTGTCTCCAGTCGGACCCAACTTTGCCATTCCCTTACACGGACCTTTCTCACAACCTTTATCTGCAATTCTTGTCCCCTCCCCTCAGTAGCAATGAGAGTAGGCAGGATTTAGCACTAGAGCTGCTTTAAAGCCAACACAAACTGGGGAGCATTCGTAAGCTCAGCATTTGTCCAGCGCTTTAAGAACCTTATGTACCCAACATTGAGTTCACCAGAGATTCTAAATACATCATCTAATTGAATCCCCACAAGTAACTTGTTAAGTAGCTATCATTTATAGCTCCATTTTACAGATGAAAACTGAGACTTAGCAATATTAATTTACTAACAAGAGGCAAAGCAAAGGGGCTGGAGCGATAGCCCAGCGGTGGGCGTTGCCTTGCACGTGCCGGCCTGTGCTGGCCCGGGTTTGATCCCCGGCATCCCATATGTTCCCCTGAGCACCGCCAGGAGTAATTCCTGAGTGCAGAGCCAGGAGAAACCCCTGAGCATCGCTAGGTGTGACACAAAAGCAAAAAAAAAAAAAAAAAAAAGGCAAAGCCAGGTTTTCGAGCTTAGGCAGATGCCCAGGGGCTCTTGATCCCTGGATGATATTACCTGCCCAGCCATTGCTCTTACTCTGCCTTCACTCATATCATCCTCTTGGCACCTAAAACAAGTCGCTGCTTTGCAGAAGTCATTTCTGGATGCCGCCTCCTGACCCAGTGCCCCACAGAGACAAATCCCTTTCCCAGTGAGATCTCTGGGATGCTTAACTGTGCCTCTATTTCTTCATTTTGCACATTTGATTGGCAAGTTTATTATGCTGTATTATTATATGCCCATTGTGTTCAATATACATTAAGTTCTTGAAAATATGTTCGGGGTCAGAGTGATAGTACAGTGGGTAGGGCACTTGCTTTATGTAACTGACCAGGGTCCTATCCCCAAGATCCCAAGGTTTGATTACCCAAACGCTGCCAGGAATAATTCCTTAGTACAGAGCCAAAATTACCCCCTGAGCATCACCAGAGGTAGCCCAATAACCAAAGCATCACCAGGGGTAGCCCAATAACCATTTTCCTTACTTTTCAAACTTGGGGCGAGCGATAGCCCGCGGTAGGGCGTTGCCTTGCATGCAGCCGGCCTGTGCTGGCCCGGGTTTGATCCCCGGCATCCCATAGGTCCCCGAGCACCGCCAGGAGTGATTCCTGAGTGCAGAGCCAGGAGTAGCCCCTGAGCTTGCGGTGTGACCAAAAGGCAAAAAAAAAAAAAAAAACTTCCTAGAAGTAAAATGGATCAATGCCAGGGGCTGTAGAGATGGATCAGCAGGCTGAGTGCATGCTTCACACGCCAGAGGCCCAGGTTTAACACCCCCGCCCTGTATAGTCCCCAAGCACCACTGGGAGTGACCCCAAGCACCAAGCAAGCACCAAGCCCTGAGTATCACCTCGGTGTGGCTCCCAAAACAAAACAAAAAAAAATTCAGTAAAGGTCATTAAAATTAACAATTTTAAAACTCATTAAATGAAAGGAATTTATACTTTTCTTCTAAGTGAAAGACAAGTGGTGAGTATGATCCTAAATAGCTAAAACTGCTACTGTCCTCACTTGATCACTTGATCACTTGAATCCCGTTATTCATCGATTTGCTCGAGCGGGCGCCAGTAACATTTCCATTGGACCCTATCACGTGCCAATGTAGCCCAATGGCATCTGGTTGATTTAGGAATATGAAGAGCCTCAAACCGTTCCTTCAGGGTCTTGACAAGGAAGTCTGACCATCTTGTAGGTGGGCGGCCACGTGATCTTTTGACATCCCATGGGATCCAGTCGGTAACGGCTCTAGTCCAGCGGTTGTCTCCAAATCGCATTACATGTCCAGCCCATCTGATTTTTGATGCCTTGGCAAATGAGACAGCGTCCCTGATTCTGGAATAGCGACGGAGGTCAGAACTCCAGATTCCTTCACTCACTTGAGTGAGGCGTGATATTCCAAGCATAGCTCTTTCGATGCCTCTCTGGGAGACCCGAATAGCATTCTCATCCTGCTTTCGTAGGGCCCAGGTCTCTGAGGCGTATGTTAATGCAGGGAGAACGGTGGAGTCGAAGAGATGTGCCCGGAGCCGGAGGTTCTTTGTCCTTTTAGCTATTTCTTCGATGCCTTTGAAGGCATTCCATGCCGCTCTCTTCCTCCTGCGCAGCTCAGGTTTTAGGTCGTTCATCATGTTGACTTCTCGACCTAGGTACACATAACTGCTGCATTCAGAGATGTTTGTTCCATTGAGAGTGAATGGGGCCTCAGGAACTAGTTCATTTCTCATGAACATAGTTTTCTTCAGATTCAGCTGTAGACCTACCTTTCCACATTCTCGGTCAAAGTCAGCCAGCATTTGTGCCGCTTGGCTAATGTTTGGTGTTATTAGAACGATGTCATCATCGAAGCGGAGGTGGTGTAGTTGCCGACCATCTATCTTCACTCCCATTCCTTCCCATTCTAATTGTCTCATGATGTTCTCGAGGGTGGCACTGAAGAGTTTTGGTGAGATGGTATCACCCTGTCGAACCCCTCTTTTGACATCAATGATCACTTCTTTGTAGAATGGTGAGATCCTGGTGGTGAATCCGCAATACAGCTCACGAAGGATCTTGATGTATTGGGTTTGAACGCCCTGTTTGGCTAGGGGCTTCGATGACTGCTTCAGTCTCCACAGAATCAAAGGCTTTCTGTAAATCAATGAACGTGAGACAGAGCGGCATCTTGCACTCCCTACAAACCTCAATGAGCTTGGTTACTACTGTCCTCACCAATAGCATTTCTGGGTCTGCACTCTTACACCATCAGTCAGAGCCACAAGTAATGCCGGAGCTCTTGGAATCATGGTTTGTGCCACCAAGGAACTAAAGTTTCATTTCATTTCCTTTTAATTACTTGAAATATGAGCAGTTCACATGTAGATTATGGCAGCACATTACCTACTACAACTCTAAAGATTATGTTGAAGAAGGACTTTGGAGAGAGAGGAAGTGTCTGGAGGACGAGGAGAGGCGGAGAAGAGAGTTTAACACTGTAAGCACAGTCTGCTCAGAGATTTCTTTCCTTCCATGTCCTGTCTGCGGACACAGTGCAAAATGGTCGCACACAGAGAAGTGGGTGGATGAACCATGAGTTTCTGTTTTGGACCCTTTGGGGTCTGAAGGGGCCAGTGCAGAGCACCTCAGAAGCTTGTGCTCCCTCCCTAGGTGTCTCTGTTTTCACTCCCAAAGGATGATTTTTTTTCCAAATTTTATTACACCACTTTTAGACATACAATTACAAGATGCTCATGTAGAGTTTTGGTTCTACAGTGTTCCAACACCCATCTCTCCACCCGAACCCATCTCCCATCACCAATGTCCCCACCTCCCACCTCCCTCCCAAAACTTGGCGGGTTCTGTATGTCTTTTCTCTCCACTCTATCTCTGCCTCCCGCCAAACTTTCCTGCACACATCGTAAAATGCAGTACATTAAAAGGACACAACCGTTTCCACTAGTTTGATGGACCACCCGACTTAGGGGCCTCATGGTCAGCATCCGGACAGCAAAGGTGGCGGCTAGTGTGGTGGGCGAGTCTCATCCGGCTGCTTCCGGGACCCCCCCAGAGGTAATGGGCCCACTCCCAAAACCCATCTGTCCTCCTGGGAGCCCTATGGTCAGCTGAGCCTGGGGAAAGCGAGTTCCAGCTTCCCCAGCCACGTTTGAGACTGCATGCTAAGGCTGGTCACCCCAGGGGCAGCTCCTGGGCGGGGCCACCAAGCTCGACAAAATGGAGGGGGCAAGGGCCGACCCCCTGACTCGATCTGATGAATTCCCAGTGATTCCCTGCCTCTGGGAGCTGCCTACCTGGGCTCGAACTCGCCTTGCTCTGCCAATCTGGTCTTGAGGTAGCATCCCAGCATCCAGACAGCAAAGGTGGCGGCTATTGTGGTGGGCGAGTCTCATCTGGCTGCTTCTGGGACCCCCCAGAGGTGATGGGCCCACGGATGATTTTTTTAAGGAGATAATAAAGTTCTCTGAGATCTGGGCAAAGATCTGTTCACATACTAGCCAGTTCAAAGCCATTGGTAGCAATCTAGCTCTCCAAAAATAGACACATGGTTAAGTAAATGATGAAATATTTATGTAGCCTGATTTGAATGATTTTTTAGATATTGGATGGCAGTTCTAGAGAGACAGGACCTGGGGCCAGAGCACTGCCTTGCATGTGGCCAACCGGATTTGATCCCTGGCACCACACATGCCTCCCCTAGTACTGCTAGGAAGGACCCTTTGGCACTGAGTCAAGAGTCACTTCTGAGTACCTTGGTGTGTGACCCAAAATCCTACTCTCAGATTTTGTGGGCCACACCAGTGGTGCTTGGGGAACTGTGCAGTGCTAGGGGATTGAATCCTCAGCTCCTCTATGGAAAGTCTACACAGCAGTCCATTGTACTATCTCCTTGGCCCCTAAATAATTAAAATTTTTTAAGTAATGTTTTTTGGAGTGGCAAGGAGAGGCCTGTAATTCAATTGTAAAACTCAGATCTTACATGCATGAACTTACTGAGTTTGATTCCTGCAAACTGCCGCCCCCCCCACCCCCCCACACACACACACACACACACACACACACACACAGGACACACACACACTGATTTTAATTTTTTTTTGCAGTGCGGTGACTCAAACCCAGGGCGTATATAAGGTATTGACCCACATCTCGCCCTTAAAAAATTCTCACATGGCAGAGCCTGGCAAGTTCCCCGTGTTTTATTTGTTATGCCAAAAACTAGTAACAATTATGGACCTCAATTCCATGACCTGAAGAATGGTTGAGGCGCTTCCTGTCCCTGGAGCAAGCAGATGCCCTTGAGCTACACTTGCTTGCCACAGGACGTATGGAGATGTTACTGGTGCCCGCTCAAGCAAATCGATGAACAACGGGAAAACAGTAATATAGTGATAAAGTGATTAATATTAATATTACATATGGGTAACAAAACTAAAAAATTAATATCAGGGCTGAAGAGATAGTAAGAGGGGTTAAGGCAGTAGACCCAAGTTTGATCCCTGATACAACATGGTCCCAAAATATTGTTGGATGTAGGCCTAAAGACTCCCCCAAACACCACAGGAGTAGCCCAGCTAATCCCTATTGCCACAGAGCCAGAGCAACACCTCATCCTCAGGCCCGAACCTTGAACTCTTGGTTCAATTGGCCAAAAATTTCTGGGCTCAAGGTCAGGCAAAACATGGATTAGGAGGTCTTGTCAAAGGTGGAATCTACCACAAGCGTGTGGAAGTCAGAGGCTAGGTAAGACAGAGAAGGGAACAGTGTGCTAATAATCGTCGAAAATGATAATACCAGCCTAGAACTGAGCATTGAATATAGGCAAAAAGATATACTGAATAACCTCTAAATGTATATATTGCAATTCACAATGTGTAAGAGAAGAGAGAGGAGAGGAGAGGAGAGGAGAGGAGAGGAGAGGAGAGGAGAGGAGAGGGAGAGGAGAGGAGAGGAGGGGGGGGGGGGGGGGGGGGGGAGGGGGGAGGGGGGGAGGGGAGGGGAGAGGAGAGGAGAGGAGGAGGAGAGAGAGAGGAGAGGAGAGGAGAGAGGAGAGAGAGAGAGAGAGAGAGGAGAGGAGAGGAGAGGAGAGAGAGGAGAGGAGAGGGAGGAGGAAGGGGAGAGGAATTGGGGACATTGGTGGTGGGAAATGGGCACTGGTAGAGGGATGGGTGCTGGAACACCGTATGTATGACTGAAACCCAAACATGAACATCTTTGTAATTGTATATCTCATGGTGGTATAATAAAATATTTTTTTAAAAAAAAAGAAAAAGAATTTCTGGGCTCCAGGGCCTCCTGTGTGCCACTTGGGAGTCCTCAATCTCCAATAAAAATTTTTTTTAAAAACATCATTTTCTCATGCTAATCTGGCAAATTATCTGGACTACCGAAGCAACTTGGTTCATTTATTTATTTTGTTTATGGGTCAGACCAGCCTAGTACAAGATTTTGCCACTATAAATTGGCCCTGGACTGACTCGCTCAGGCAGGCAGCAACTCCATCAAACCCAGTAATTAACCGGGCAATCCTCCTCCATATGTTGGGGGTAACTATTCATTAAAGCTATACATATGGCTCTTGCCTGCTCTTGCTAGCTTCTTGCTTGTATTCATGGTTCAACAAATTTATGAACCTTTAGATTCAGTGAAAGAAAGAAAAATTAGTACAGAGAATATTATAATTAAGTTGACAGCTTCAAATGAGGAGAAAAAAACTAAAACCAAGTGACATTGCCATCCACAGTAGAATTTACAACACGGCAAGTATCTTTGGGCCGACTTCTATGCACCAAGTGAAAGGCTAGACTTCAAAATCCAAAAGCAATGGTCTATAACATTGCTCATGCCAGAAGTCTCTTTCAGCAAACACCCTATGCATAGAGAAGAGTAAGTAATGGAGAAGTGTCAACATTGCTAAGTGCCATATATTTCTAACTACCTATATTCCCATTTTAGACATTCGAAGCATCTTAGGAGCTATGAGCAAGTGAAGTATACCATGCAGTATATATTACTGTAAGAACTACCATTAAACTTAGAGTATTACTTAATGTAACTGTCCCACCAGGTTTCAATCATCTGAGAGGTGGACCTTTCGAAGGAGATGAGGCATGAAGGATTTAGTTTCATGAGGAGGACTCAGGAGCACCAAATCTAGTTCTTGGTGTGTCCCTGGGAGAGCAGAGAGGGGTGGCTGTAATCCAGAAGACCCTAACGTACTGGCACCCTAATGTTGAGTTTCCGATCTGCAGAACTATGAGAACTTCATTTCTGTCCAGTATCAGCACCAGTCTATGGCATCTTGTGTTAGCAGCCCAAACTAAGCACTAGTAGAAGTTAAAGATTCCATTTTCTCCCACATCCTACACCACCACCATGCAAATAACAGCCCGGCTTCATAGCTTCATAATTTATATTGTAAGAGATATAAATCAAGACACCAAAATGTACAGGTACACCAGCCTTCAGGATGAAAACCTAGGGCACTCTTAGAAGGGAGGCAGTCAAGAGTCATTCCAGTTCTAAGTTGCTCGGGCTCCTGGAGCACATAGCCACATACTCAGCCATGCAACATCTCCAAATTCCACAACACAGCCGATAGGAGCACACCAAAATAGAAAGAAATAGCATAGAAACCAACTAAGCTCAATAAGCAAAAACAATAACACAAAAGGCTCAACTAGCAACAAACAGCTCAGTCAACCCTCTGACAATGGCTTTAATTATACCACTGTGAGATATAACAACGTTGACAAATTTTCTTTTAACAAAATATTTTTAACAATTCCATTTTATTGTAACAAGCAATATTAAATAAACTATTTTGTGCCTCCTAAGAGGGCAGCCTGGGGAGGGGTGGGAAACTGGGGACAATGGTAGAGGGAAGGTCACAATGGTGGTAGGATTGGTGTTGGAAAGTTGAGTGCCTAAAGCAACTGCCTTATAAACAACTCTGTAAACCATGGTGTTCAAGTATTTTTTTTGGGTCACACCCAGTGATGCTTAGGGGTTATTCCTGGCTCTTCACTCAGGAATTACTCCCAGCGGTACTTGGGGGACCATATGGGATGCCAGGGGATCGAACCTGGTCGGCTGCGTGCAAGGCAAACGCCCTACCCACAATGCTATCACTCCGGTCCCTTAAGTAATTTTTTTAAAGATTCAATTTCCTAAGTAAAGAAAAGAAGTTACCAAACTGAATGGAAGTGTATAACAACTTATGAATTCAGAATATGATCTCCATATGGTTTATTCATCAATGTATATAAGTCCTATGACACCAAAACAGTGACTTTGATGAGATTCTTGAATTGACACAGATGTAAAATATGGTCAGAAAAACTAAGATTTACCTAGTACTGGACTGGAGAGATGGTTCAATAGCCTGAGCGCACAGTTTGCATGTAGGAGACCAAGGTCCAAGTCTCAGCACTGCTGTGGTACAGAGCCGGAGTAGCCCCCAACAGCACAAGGTGTGCCAATGCCCCCGCCATAAAAAACCACAAAACTTTGTGCCAGGTTTTATTCTTGGTTAATAATATTCTCTACATATAGATAGGTAGAGACTTAACCTTTCCAGCAACTCTATGCTGTAGGTAATGTTATTGTTTCTTTTTTATACTATGCAAGAAAGCAGTGAGCATCTAAGAAGTTAAGAAATTTGGCCTGGGTAAGTGTCAGCGTCAGACACAGACAGGTAGGACCTCAGAGTCCATGCTCAAACCACTATGGCAAGTACGTGCGTGCAGTCTCCAGATAATCACTTTGTGGACCAGAGCAATAGTACAGCAGGAAGAGCACTTGCCTTGCACGCAGCAGCCTGGGTTCCATTCCTGGTACAATATATGGTCCCCTGAATTGGTCAGGAGTGATTTCTGAGCATAGAGTATACTGCCAGGAGTAAACCTTGAATGCCACCAGGTATGGCCCAAAAACTTGAGAGAGAGAGGGGGAGAGGGGGGGAGAGAGGGGGGAGAGAGAGAGAGAGAGAGAAATCTGATCCAATATATGTGATTCCTGGAGTTCTTTTGTCTTAGACACTTCACATGTAAAACAGGCGTAAGTTTAGGGGAAGCCGAGGGGTCTCACCTGTCCAAATGCCCTTATTCCTTTCTTCTCAGCACAATGGGAAAATCACTCATCTAATCCCACTCCTCCATGTAACACTTGCTTCCAAGAGGAGTGACCTGATTTGATGTAAAACTAACAGACGCAATCTGTCCCTCAAATTCTTTTTTTTTTTTTTGGGTCACACCCAGCGATGCTCAGGTTTTACTACTGGCTCATCACTCAAGAATTACTCCTGGTGGTGCTCGGGGACCATGTGGGATGATGGGGATTGAATTCAGGTAGGAGGCGGCAAAGCAAATGCCGCACCCACTGTACTATCACTCCGGCCTCAGTCCCTCAAATTTGTAAGTACTGTTTCATTTCAAACACTCCCTCTTGATCACACAGGGCTATTCCAGCATAGCACTGGAGTCTGTCTCTTCTGAGACATTTTAATTGAGTCTCAGAATACTTCCCATCATCACTCTCCTTCAAAAGAGAAATTGATTTTTTTCCCCTTCACTCACACGTATCAGTCCATTTTTAAGAAAGTCATCTTGCCACCTCCTTAAATAAGTAAATAGGATAACTGTGGTAATTGCCTGGCCTGCAAAGTGTATAGAACTTCAAGGTTAATACTCTTGGCACAAGATTTTCGCTACAAACAGCAGAATTCCTCTATCCCTTAACTGAGGCATCAGTTCAATAGTGAAAGAAAAATCATTCCATGTATTGAATTACTCAAGGAAAATTATCCCTGACTTCCCAATCCCTAAGACTAAACTGAGGTCCAAAGAACTTTAAGAAAGGCCTTTACCAGAGATAGCAGAAGGATCAAATGCTTAACACAACAAACAACACACATCCAAGAATTATACAATCCTACCCCTAAGATCACAATTCCTTACTTTCATTTTATAATCCTGATATTCTCCACATGGATGAAAAGAATTGCTTCTAGGGACCAGAGCGACGTACAGAGGGTAGGGCATTTGCATTACACGCAGCTGACGTGGGTTCGATCCTCAGCATCCCTTATGGTGCCCTAAGCACAGCCAAGAGTAATTCCTGAGTGCCAGGCCAGAGTGACCCATTTTTTCTTTAAAAAAGAAAAAAAATTGCTTCTATTAAACCTGTCTTTCTCTCAAATTCCTTTAGTTATTTTTTATTAAGGACTGACAAATGTATACATCATTGAGGAATGTTTAAATCTAAATTTTATTGAAGATGTGTTAAATATGATGAGCCTAGAGAGGCAATACATCAGGTTGGGAGCTTGCCTTGCATGCAGCCCACCTGGGTTCAAAACCCAGCATCCCATATGGTCTCCTAAGCACCACTAGGAGTAAATCCTGAGTGCAGAGCCAGGAGTAAGCCCTGAGCATTGCTGGGTGCAACCCAAAATCCAAAACAAAGATACACATGGCCTAGTATTCCTATCAGAAATGTCCATGAACAATAAGTATCACTCCAAGGTGGGATTAATTAAATATTCTAGCAAACACAATGATCCAAATAGCAAAGAAAAACCTTGGGCACTGAGCCCAGATTCCCCACCCTCTCTTATGGCATGGTTTACCCCTCTCAGATAAATTACACAAACAAGAAATTTCTCATCATTATAAGTAAAAGTGTTAAATGTGCAACAAATGATCAGACGCGGGCTGGAGCGATAGCACAGTGGGTAGGGTGTTTGCCTTGCCTGTGGCCAACACAAGTTCGATCCCCAGCATCCCATACGGTCCCCAAGCACTGCCAGGAGTAATTCCCCAAGTGAAGAACCAGGAGTAACCCCTGAGCATTGCTGGGTGTGACTGAAAAAGAATAAAAAGCAAATGATCAGCCCCTCTGACAGGTCTTCTATTAAGTGGGGGGTGGGGAGCAGGTTTGGGACCACACCAGCTATGCGCAGGGCTTGCTCCTGGGTCTATATATAATTAAATCCCTCAAGAGTTCACTCCTTGAGGGGCTTAGGGCACCCAAGGCAGTACCAGGGGTTGTACCAGGATTGGATGTGTGCAAGGCAAGCACTTTATTTTTTTTTCAATTTTTTATTTATTTTTTTTCCCAAATTTTATTACACCATTTTAGACATACAATTGCAAGATGCTCATGCAGAGTTCTGGTTCCACAGCGTTCCAACACCCAACCCTCCACCCAAACCCATCTCCCATCACCAATGTCCCCCCCCCCCCCCCTCCCTCACCTCAACTACTTGGCTGGTTCTGCATGTCCTCTCTCTCTTCCCTATCTCTCCCTCCTGCCAAAATTTCCTGCACATCGTGGAATGCAGTGGATTAAAGGACATCCCTGTTTCCACTATTTTGATGAACCGCGCAGCCGCTTGCGGCCACACGACCTGGGCTCAAACTGGTCCTGCTCTGTCAATCTGGTCATGAGGCAGTGTTCCAGCGTCCGGACAGCAAAGGTGGTGGCTAGTGCGGTGGGCGAGTCTCATCCGGCTGCCTCCGGGACCCCGGAGGTGATGGGCCCACTCCCAAAACCCATCTGCCCTCCTGAGAGCCCCATGGTCAGCTTAAGCGGGGAAAGCGGAGTTCCAGCTTCCCCAGGCGCGCCCAAGGCCCGCATGCTATGGCTGGTCACCCCGGGGCAGCTCCTGGGCCGGGCCCTAATTTTTTATTTAAACACCATGTTTTACAAAGTTTTTGCAAAACAGTTGTTAGAAAGATTCATCTTTCAAAACCAATCCCAAAAAACCAAAATTCAAATAATAAGTAAATAAATAAGTAGGGCTAAAGTCCCAGGGGAGAACACAGTACTTTAGAACTGAGCTTGTAGAGGCCGGAGCAATAGCACAGCAGGTAAAGTGTTTGTCTTGCACGCAGCCAAAACGAGTTCGATCTCTGGCATCGCATATGGTGCCCTGAGCACTACCAGGAGTAATTCCTGAGTGCAGAGCCAGGAGTATTGCCGGGTATGTCCCAAAAGTAGATAGATAGATAGATAGATAGATAGATAGATAGATAGATAGATAGATAGATAGATAGATAGATAGATAGATAGATAGATAGATAGATAGATAGATAGATAGATAGATAGATAGATAGATAGATAGATAGATAGATAGATAGATAGATAGATAGATAGATAGATAGATAGATAGATAGATAGATAGATAGATAGATAGATAGATAGATAGATAGATAGATAGATAGATAGATAGATAGATAGATGAATAAGTAAATGAATGAATAAATAAAAAAATAAATAAGCCCTTCCCCTCCATCTTGTCGAGCCTGGTGGCCCTGCCCGCGAAGCTGCCCACGGCCAGCACAGGGCCTCACGGACGGCTGGGGAGGCTGGCGCTCGGCTGGCGCCGGGCCTGGCTGACCATGGAACCCCGAGGAGGGCAGATGGGCTTTGGGAGTGGGCCTGTCGCCTCTGAGGGGTCCCGGAAGCAGCCGGATGAGACTCCGCCCATCACACTAGCCACCATTTTTGCTGTCCGGACGCTGCAAAACGGCCTCAGACCAGATCAACAGAGCAAAGCCAGTTCGAGCCCACAGTAATGTCTTTTAATGCACTGCAGTCAACGAAGAGCAGGAAAGTTTGTTGGGAAGGAGATATAAAGAGGAAAGAAATGACATACAGAACCCACCAAGTGGTTGAGGTGCGGGAGGGGAGGGAGGTGGGGACATTGGTGATGGGAGATGGGTTTGGGCCCAGGGTGCGTGTTGGAACACTGTGGAACCAAGGCTCTACATGAGCATCTTTCAATTAAAAAAAAAGGTGGAATCTTCCACAAACATGTGGGAATCAGTGGTTAGGTAAGACAGAGAAGGGAATCAGTGTGCTAATATTTGTCAAAAATGATAATACCAGTCTAGAACTGAGCATTGAATATAGGAAAAAAGATATACATGATGATCTCTGAATGTATGTATTGCAATCCACAATGTGTAAGAGAAGAGAAAAAGAGAGAGATAGAAGAGATAAAGAGGGGCCGGAGCGATAGCCCAGCGGGTAGGGTGTTTGCCTTGCACGCAGCCGGCCTGTGCTGGCCCGGGTTCGATCCCCGGCATCCCATATGGTCCCCGAACACCGCCAGGAGTCATTCCTGAGTGCAGAGCCAGGAGTGACCCCTGAGCATCGCCGGTGTGACCCAAAAAGCAAAAAAAAAAAAAAAAAAAAAAAAGAGATAAAGAATTTGCCATAGAGGCGGGCTGGGGGAGGGGAGAGGGAAGTGGGGACATTGGTGTTGGGAAGTGGGCACTGGTGGAGGGATGGGTGCTGGAACACTATGTGACGGAAACCCAAACATGAACATCTTTGTAATTGTATATCGCATGGCGGTGTAATAAAATATTAAAAATAAATAAATAAATAAATAAATAAATGGATAGATAGATGGATGGATGGATGAATGAATGAATGAATGAATGAATGAATGAATGAATGAATAGAAATTAGAGAAGAACTGAGCTTGTAATTTGCCTTCCAAGCAAAAGGTCATGAGTCCGACTCTCAGGGCCACCACCTATACCAAGTGCTGTAGCACAGCTCTGCTCTTTGTGCCTGGCAGCTCTATGCTCCACAAGCCCAGGCAACAGGAGTCACATCACAGCCAGGTATGTGAGAGCACCACAACTAAAGGTGGCAACCCCCAGTGAGCACACGTGCAAACCTCATAACTAAAGGAGGCCCGTCTCCAAAGAGGGCTGCAGTCAAGTGTGTGAGCACTACAAAACTCATGGGACTCCCTTAAGTAAGCACCGTGGCTAAATGAGTGAGTACCACCGATGAGCAGGGCACAACCCCTGGTCCTCACAACAACAACAACAACACCAACAACAACAACACGGGGCATGGAAATGGGGGAGGGTGGGGGTGACATTTCATAAGATTGTTGTGACGCTAAAACAAAATGTAATGGCAGCCAAGTTTGGGAGGATTGGGGGGTTGTTTATTTGTTTGTTTCTGGGTCCCCCAGCTGTGCTGAGGACTGACTCCTGACTCTGCAATCAGGCTCACTCCTGGCAGTCAGCAGTGTGCGAGAACAGACCTTTCTCACTGTCCTATCACGCCCTTGGTTTTTGTATTTTATTATTATTACTATTTTGACAAACAGAGGCACTGCTCAGAAAAAACAACAAGTTTGAGGTCACCCAGTGATTATTTTTGTTCTGCTTTTGTTTGGGGGCTTTACTTGAGCTATTCCTGACTCCATGCTCAGGGAGAGCTCAGTAGTGGGGATCAACCCACACCTCTTGTATGCAGAGTATACGCTCCCACGTTTTGAGCTATTTCCCTGACTGCCCCGGTGATTAGACTAGATAAGACTAGATAAGACTGAATATTACAGTACGTCAGGTTCTATTTCCGCCTTTTATGCTCTTTCGCTTTATTCTAATGTAAACCCAGCAAGAAAGAGGTAAACTGTACCCCTGATAACTATTTCTCAGATGAAAAACTTACCTAAGTCATAGATTTTATCCACTGTGGCCATGGGTACTTTAACTCACCACACCCTCTCCAAATTTCTTCACCTTCATGATCAGGAAACACTTGAGAGTGGTATTTTCAGGGACTGGAGAGAGAGAGCATAGCAGATCAGGGCTCGCTTTGCTAACCCAGGTTCGATCCCAGCACAGCAGAAAGTCCCCTGAGCATCACCAGGAGTGCGGAGCCGGGAATGAGATCTGCAGATATGACCCAAAATAAACATACGACACCCCATTTTAAAAAGTGGGGCCGGAGTGATAGTCCAGTGGGAAGGGGCTTTGCCTTGCACGCGGCCAGCCTGTCCTGGCCCGGGTTCGATCCCCGGCATCCCATATGGTCCCCCGAGCACCGCCAGGAGTAATTCCTGAGTGCAGAGCCAGGAGTAACCCCTGAGCATCGCCGGGTGTGATCCAAAAAAGCAATAAATAAATGAATGAATAAATAAATAAATAGATAGATAAATAAATAGATGAGTGAATAAATAAATTAATTAATAAAAAGTGGTGTTTTCCTTCTTGCATGAGAAACCCTTCATTTCATGCAACTGTACAGTTAGCTAACATTATTACGTACACTAGCTGGTTTCTTCTAACAAAATCTCCCCCAAATCCTGTAAAGCATAAAAACAATTTTGGAGAGGGGGTAATTGAGACAAAACTCTAAGGATTATAATCCAGATTAGTACTAGGTCCAGAGCCTCAGACTTGTTTAATTACCATTGAAAATTGTTCTCTACAATTTTCTACAACTACAGAGAACCTGCACTAAACTATTTTGCACTCACTTAAACTTTGTCCTATTTTCTGGGAGTCAGTGAGAAACTCGAATTCACCTAGGGGTCTAATACTGAGCCTTGTATTTGAGGTATTCCCCAGGCAAGATGTTTATTCAATAACCCCTGCAACATAATATAATATCACTATTTCAAGTATGGCTATGACTTTAACATAGACTAGCGCCATAAAGAGAGATGGAGAATGATACTTTGCATTTGTTTAGGTGTGTTTCAAAGTGCTTTCATATATATTATTCAGAGGAGGAGAATGGAATTTGAATTTAAGAGTAGAAAGGATATTAGAAATTCTTAAATCGGAGGTGTTTTAACCTTCTTTGGGTCACTGGCTCGTTTGAGAATCTGACCAAAGCTAGGAATCTGGTACCCAGAAAGTGATGCCTCTGAACATAGGTAACATAATTTGCATAATTACCAGGGATTCTTGGGAAAGTGCCTCCCCATTGCCTATGAATGGCTGTTCTGTCTGGAACTCTCATTTTACAAAGGAGGAAGATACTATCCATACTGCCAGCACCACAGGGAGGCAGTCGGCAAATCATAGTTACCCACACTTCCCTGAGCTGACAGAGAGCTTTTAAGACTGCACAGAGCCGGGAGTAAGCCCTGAGCACAACCTGATATGGCCCAGAAACAAAACACCAAAGACAAAAGACTTGCCCAAAGTCTTAAACAGCTAGTTAGCAACCATAGCAGAATCCAGGACTCCATACAATGTAGCTCAGATTCTCCCATATCCTCTTGCCCACACCAGCACTATGATAAATTCCTTCACCATCATCTCCATCTGCTGTCAACAGATTACCCTTTGTCATACACACAATTCTTGACCTCCAATGAGAAATTTCCAAACACAAAACTGTTCCGGGATAGCATGCAGTCTCAAGCGCAGCTGAGGAAGCTGGAACTCCACCTCCCCAGGCTCAGCTGACCAGGGGGTCCCAGGAGGACAGATGGGCTTTGGGAGTGGGCCCATCACCTCTGGGGGTCCCGGAAGCAGCCGGATGAGACTCGCCCGCCACAATAGCCACCACTTTCGCTGTCCAGATTCTGGGATGCTACCTCAAGACTAGATTAACAGAGCAAAACGAGTTCGAGCTCAGGTAGGCAGCTTCCAGAAGCGGGAATCACTGGGAATTCATCAGATGGAGTCAGGGGTCGGCCCTTCCCCCTCCATTTTGTCGAGCCTGGTGGCCCCGCCCAGGAGCTGCCCTGGGGCAACCAGCCATAGCATGCAGTCTCAAACACGGCTGGGGAAGCTGGAACTCTGCTTCCCCAGGCTCAGCTGACCATGGGGCTCCCAGGAGGACAGATGGGTTTTGGGAGTGAGCCCATTGCCTCTGGGGGGTCCCGGAAGCAGCTGAATGAGACTCACGCACCATACTAGCCGCCACCTTCGCTGTCTAGATGCTGACCATGAGGCCCTTAAGTCCATCAAACTAGTGGAAACAGTTATGTCCTTTAATGTACTGCATTCTATGATGTGTAGGAAAGTTTGGCGGGAGGGAGAAATAGAGAGGAGAGAAAAAGACATACAGCACCCGCCAAGTAGTTGAGGTATGGGAGGGTAGAGGGAGGTGGGGACATTGGTGATGAGAGATGGGTTTGGGTGGAGGGATGGGTGTTGGAACACTGTGGAACCAAAACTCTACATGAGCATCTTGCAATTTTATGTCTAAAAGTGGTGTAATAAAACTTGGGAAAAAAAAAAAAACTGTTCGGGGCTGGAGCTATAGTCTAGCCAGTAGGGTATTTGCCTTGTAACCAGCTGACCCAAGTTTGATCCCTGGTATCCCCTATATTCCCTGAGCATGCCAGGAGTAATTCCTGAGTGCAGAGCTAGGAGTAACCCCTAGCATCACTGGGTGTGACCCAAAAAGCCAAAAACAAAAACTTTTCTATGAACGATAGTAAAAATTTTTCTTTTTCCTGCTATTGCTAATATTAAATATTGATCATTTGATCACTTGACATCCCGTTATTCATCGATTTGCTCGAGCAGGCACCAGTAACGTTTCCATTTGACCCTATCACGTGCCACTGTAGCCCAATGGCATCTGGTTGCTTCCCTCTCAGAGAACCCGGCAAGCGACAAGAGTATACAGCCCGCACGGCAGAGCCTGGAAAGCTGTCCAATGCGTATTCGATATGCCAAAACAAATAATAAAAATGTTTATCTTCCTGAAGCATATATTCATCGGAAGCATATATTGAGGATCTGATGGTGCAAGCACAAAAGATCAAGTACGACATCATTGGTCTGACTGAGACGAGGAGGCATCAGTTGCATCACGCTGTATTTGACACAGAGAATTGTTCCTTGTAACATGCGGACTAAAAGAGGCATCAGTGGCATTGGTGTCCTTGTCAACACGAACATGGCCATCAACATTGATTCATTTGAATGCCTAACAAACTGGATAGGAAGATTACACTTGAAGAGATGTGGCCACTGCCAGCAATTTCTATCTTCATTGTCTATGCACCAACATCCACATACAAAGAAGATGAAATTGAGAAATTCAACATGGAATTGAAGGAGTTCTATAAAAAGATCACACCTTCTACAATATCATAGTCCGTGATTTTAATGCCAAGATAGGACCAAAAAGATCAGCTGAAGAACTCCACATCGGGACCCATGGCCGAGAATGGAACCAACAGGGTGAGAGACTATCTGAGTTCATCATGTCCACCAAGACCATTCATGGGAACTCACAGTTCCAGAAGGCTGAAGCAAAACGTTGGACATGGGAATCTCCTGGTGGACAGTTCCACAATGAAACTGACCACATCATCTTCAATCAACAGTTTTGTCTGTCCGATGTTGCTGTTGTCCCCAAATTCCAAACAGGATTGGACCACCGTCTCCTTCATGCAAAATTCTATTCACGCAAAGGGGAGAAAAGGCTGCAAAGTTTAAGAAGAGAAATCGCAGAACGACCACCAACTGGGAACTCTTTGGCACCATTGCAGCAACATGGGACGATACCATCATTGGCGACATCAATGAGGAATACAACCGACTGGTTCAGCACCAACATGATTGTGCGAAGAATGCCGAGAGAAAGACTCAAAAGGACGCTTGTCTTCAGAAACTCTTGAGCTCATTCGCCAACGTGGCAAGGCGCTAGCCTCAGGAGACCAAATGCTAATGTCCAAGCTTGCTAAATAATGCAGAGAAGCAATAAAAGAAGACCTCAAAGACAGAAGAGCAGAAATACTTGAAGATGCATCAGAAGCCGGAAAAGCATTCGCACCGCCCGCCTGTCCTTCGCCAACTATAAGACCAAGATGACTGCCCTCCGATGCCCTGATGGATCTATCACATCTCCAGAAAGGCAATGGAGAAGATAGCCACATTCACCTGCCCACATACCAAATTCCACAGGATGGATATGTCATTCCCAATGTTCTCCCTTCTGAAATCCGACATGCCATCTCGTTGGTAAAGAAGAGAATAGCGCCAGGCCCAGACAAAGTCAGACCCGAACACCTGAAGAATCTGGCGTCGGTACTCATCAATACACTAGCTCGGCTCTTCACACACTACCTGTCCGAATGCAAGGTGCCCTCCCAATGGAAAACCAACAGGACAGTTCTACTGTTCAAGAAGGGAGACATTCACGACATCCACAACTATCACCCCATCTGCCTGTTGTCCATCATCTACAAGCTGTTTACACGAGTCATCCTGAACAGGATTGACAGAACACTAGATGAAGGACAACCATGCGAGCAAGCAGGCTTCTGGAAAGGATTCAGCACAATTGACCATATCCACACAGTAATCAATCTCATTGAGGTTTGTAGGGAGTACAAGATGCCACTCTGTCTCACGTTCATTGATTTATAGAAAGCCTTTGATTCTGTGGAGACTGAAGCAATCATCGAAGCCCTAGCCAAACAGGGTGTTCAAACCCAATACATCAAGAGCCTTCGTGAGCTGTATTACGGATTCACCACCAGGATCTCACCATTCTACAAAGTGATCATTGATGTCAAAAGAGGGGTTTGACAGGGTGATACCATTTCACCAAAACTCTTCAGCGCCACCCTCGAGAACATCATGCAACAATTAGAATGGGAAGGAATGGGAGTTAAGATAGATGGTCGGCAACTACACCACCTCCACTTTGCTGATGACATCATTCTAATAACACCAAACATTAGCCAAGTGGCACAAATGCTGGCTGACTTCGACCAAGAATGTGGAAAGATAGGTCTACAGCTGAATCTGAAGAAAACTATGTTCATGAAAAATGAACTAGTTCCTGAGGCCCCATTCACTCTCAATGGAACAAACATCTCTGAATGCAACAGTTATGTGTACCTAGGTCGAGAAGTCAACATGATGAGCAACCTAAAACCTGAGCTGTCGCGGGAGGAAGAGAGCGGCATTGGAATGCCTTCAAAGGCATCGAAGAAATAGCTAAAAGGACAAAGAACCTCCGGCTCCGGGCAATCTCTTTGACTCCACCGTTCTCCCTGCATTAACATACACCTCAGAGACCTGGGCCCTATGAAAGCAGGATGAGAATGCTATTCGGGTCTCCCAGAGAGGAATCGAAAGAGCTATGCTTGGAATATCACGCCTCACTCAAGTGAGAGAAGGAATCCAGAGTTCTGACCTCCGTCACTATTCCAGAAACAGGGATGCTGTCTCGTTTGCCAAGGCATCGAAAATCAGATGGGCTGGACATGTAATGCGATTGGAGACAACCGCTGGACTAGAGCCGTTACCGACTGGATCCCACAGGATGTCAAAAGATCACGTGGCCGCCCACCTACAGGATGGTCAGACTTCCTTGTCAAGACCCTGAAGGAACAGTTTGACGCTCTTCATATTCCTGAATCAACCAGATGTCATTGGGCTACATTTGCACGTGATAGGGTCCAATGGAAATGTTACTGGCACCCACTAGAGCAAATCGATAAATAACGGGGTTCAAGTGATCAAGTGAAGCGATCTCCCTGAAGCAATATTAAATATTAGAATATAGAAATTATTAATAATATGTGTTTTTACATTGGTAGTTACGCCTTTTACTAACAAATGAGCAAACTAAACCCAAGCAAAGAAGAAAAATATAAAGATAAAATATTAGTGGGGGCCAGAGCGATAGCACAGTGGGTAGAGTGTTTGCCTTGCACACAGCCAACCCGGGTTGGATCCCAGCATCCCATATGGTCCTCTAATCACCGCCAGGAGTAATTCCTGAGTGCAGAGCCAGGAATAACCCCTGAGCATCACCAGGTGTGACTGAAAAAAAAAAAAAAATAAAATAAAATATTAGTACTTGCTTTGGAAAGATTGGGGCAGGTGGTGTTAGCACATTAGCATTATCAAAACTCATTTTTGGGAGGCGGGGCTGGGGACCACATTCAGCTGCTTCAGCACTACTCCAGGCTTGGTGCTGCACTCAGGGTATCATGGGGTGCCGGGGGCTGGGGAGCAAACCCAGGAATCCCATAGGCAAAGCATGAATTCTGACACGTCTGACATGTTGAGCCCAGATATTTGCTAAATTCATACATAATTTTACCAGTAAAATCATTGACTTTTCAAGTATTGCTTCTACTTTCATTTTTTTTTTTTTGGGTCACACCCAGCAATGCTCAGGGGTTCCTCCTGGCTCTGCACTCAGAAATTACTCCCTGGCAGTACTCGGGGACCATATGGGATGCCGGGAATAAACCCAGGTCGGCCGCTTGCAAGGCAAATGCCCTCCCCACTGGACTATCGCTCTGGCCCCACTTTCAAATTTTTTATTTAAACTACAATGTGCAGAAGGAGAGAGAGAGAGAGAGAGAGAGAGAGAGAGAGAGAGAGAGAGAGGCATCTGATCTTCTGGGGTCAGAGCGATAGTGGGTAGGGCATTTGCCTTGCACACAGCTGACCTGGGTTTGATCTCTAGCATCCCATATGGTCCCCCAGAGAACTGCCAAGAGTAATTCCTGAGCTCAGAGCGAGGAGTAACCCCTGAGCATTGCTGGATGTAACCAAAAAAAGGAAAGCAAAGAAATGAAGAAAGGGAGGGAGGAAGGAAGGAAGGAAGGAAGGAAGGAAGGAAGGAAGGAAGGAAGGAAGGAAGGAAGGAAGGAAGGAAGGAAGGAAGGAAGGAAGGAAGGAAGGAAGGAAGGAAGGAAGGAAGGAAGGAAGGAAGGAAGGAAGGAAGGAAGGAAGGAAGGAAGGAAGGAAGGAAGGAAGGAAGGAAGGAAGGAAGGAAGAGAGAAAGAGAGAGAGAGAGAGAGATAAAGAAAGAGAAAGAGAGCAAGAGAAAGAAAGGACAAAAGGACAAAAGAATGAAAGGACCAAAGGACCAAAGGACGAAAGGACGAAAGAAAGGGTGTTGGAACACTATGACTGAAACCCAATCATGAACAACTATCTCATGGTGATTCAATTTAAAAAAATTTAAATAAATAAAATTTTATTTAAACAGAAACATACTTAAATGTGTCACTTAAAGTCTAGTTTAAACTATTAACTGAATATCTAATATTAAATACACATAATATAAAATATGCAAAATATGCTTTTTATTTTGTTTTGGGGCTTCACCCAGTTGTATTTAGGACTTATTCTTGACTCTGCACTCAGGGATCACTCTTGGCAGCCTCAGGAGACCAAACAGGTTGCTGAGAAGCTAACCCAGGTCAGTCACATGCAAGGTAAGAGCTTTACCCATTGAACTATCCCAGTGTGTTTCTTTAAATGTTTTTTTGGGTTTTATTAAAAGTCTATGCTGTTAAGATAGCAGTTCTGATTAATTTTTATTATAAGTTATACTTTCTCACCCAGCAGTAAATAGTTGTAAAATATTTATCAGGAAGAAAGAATCTCAGCTATGTATAAAATATTTAGATATGACAAGAATACTGTAACATTTATGATAAATGTTAAATTTTTGCAGGAAAATGGCTATTATTAACATTTAATTTAACTTCACTTAATAACATGCTATTGTGCTAGCTCAAGATTTCTGTACCTGGGACTCAGGAAGACGATTCCATGGTAAGTAGTGCTTTGCACACGTGACAATACCAGTTCACAAAAGTCCGCTGCCATTGTGGTCCCCAGCATTACAAGATAGCATGAACGATCTCCTGTGCTCCACAGGGCAAAAAATTGTAATCTCTGAGCCAGGGAATCAGCTCAATAGGCTGAACAAATGCTCGGCATGTAGGAGGCCTGTGTTTGGCCCCGGTACCGCATGGTCTCCTGAGTCCAACACAGAGCTGAGCTGAGACTAGCTCCCAAATACTCTCAGATATGGCCCCCAAGCCAAAATAATATCACTGTATCACTGTCTTCCCGTTCATCGTCGATTTGCTCAAGCGGGCACCAGTAACATCTCCATATGACCTGTCTCATGCAAGTAGAGGCCAAGGGCACCTGCTTGCTCCAGGAACATAAAGAGCCTCAAACCATTCCATCAGGTCATGGGAATGAGGTCTATAATTGTTACTGGTATTTGGCATATCAAATACGACACGAGTAGCTTGCCAGGCTCTGCCGTGCGGGTAGCATAGTCTTGTAGTCATCTCAAAATCCAGCATTTATTGATGAACCGTGCGGCCACTTGCGGCGGCAACAAGAGCGGGGCTGTGATAGGCTGGTCTGCTGGGGGAGTTCTGATGAGGAGGAAGTCCGGATGTGGAAAATGGAGGTCCTCATGGAGTGGGGGGGGGTCGTCTGGCTTGTTGTGAGGTTCTGCTGGGGTGGCGGCCCAGAGCTAGAACCTGCCATCCCTCACGGGCACCTCATGAGCGGCTGAGCACAGTGAGAGCCAGTAGCAGCTCTGCCCCATGTCTGGCTCTGGATCAGCATACCTGGGCCGAATTAAAAAGACTGCAGCAGGGTGGATCTCAATGAGCCAGGCTGTGATAGGCTGGTCTGCTGGGTGGCGTTCTGAAGAGGGGGAAGTCCAGATGTGGAAAATGGAGGTCCTCATGGAGTGGGGGTCGTCTGCTTGTTGTGAGGCTCTGCTGGGGTGGCGGGCCAGGGCTAAACCTGTCATCCCTCACGGGCACCTCATGAGCGGCTGGGCACAGTGAGAGCCAGTAGCAGCTCTGCCCCATGTCTGTCTCCCAAAATAATAAATTAATAAAATTAAATCATGTGAAAATCACAGCAGATGTGTTCATCACAATAATGTAACAAAGGAAAGGGGTGGAAAATGAACAGGTAACTATCTTCTAATGTTAACAGTAAATGATCTAGTGATAGTACAGGGGTAGGGCACTTGTCTAGCATGCAGCCAACGCAAGTTTGATCCCCAGTATACACAGGGTTCCCCAAGCAGTGCCAGGAGTGATCCCTGAGCACTTGGGTGTGGCCCCAAAAGCCACCCTTTTTAAAAAGCTGCACTTAGATGATAGAATATATCTGAGTGTAGAGCTAGGAGTAACCTCTGAGCATTGCTGGGAGTGCCCCAAAAGAGAAAAAAAAAATGTATTCTGTGCTTTTCGTTTTACTTATATATAATAACTTTAGTAGACTTCAAATCCTTAATTTAATATTTTATTTTCATCATTTTTCTATGGGAACTGGACAGTTTAAGAATTTCTAACAACACAAACCCTTAATAAGGCAATAAACCTGTTGAAGGAATCAATTAGCAGGCTATGCTATTAGGATATCTACACTACAGAAAAGATATTGTACCTACCCTGCCCAGTGATTAGGTTATATTATAATGTGACTGGTAAGACTCACTGTACTGAATAAAAATTTAGGCAATTAGTGATCTTATTTCTTAGGAAGAACTGCTTGCTATCATATATTAACACAGATCTCCCCTCAATTAAAATTGCTCTCAGTCAGCAAAAATAATTTCTGCACTGTAATGAAATAATGAAATAATTATATGCAAGGGAGGACTTGTGATCTTTTTAATTATTCTATTCTTCATTTTTAAAAGGGCTATTTGAAAACGTACTCTTATAATTGATCGCTATAAATCAGTCAAACGCATTCTAGGATCATAAATATTCTAACTTTTAAAAAGACAAAAGAAATGCTAAATATTCCATGGAATGCTTCAATATTCAGAAAATTTAATCTGGGGGAAAGGATAGATGGTTCTTTGGAAAATAAAAAAAGTAAATTTGTTGTCCCGTGAAAAATGAAGTATCTTGAATGTCAGTAACAGAAATTGAATTAACAAGAGATCTTTTTATTGTTTTTTAAGGTCATTAGGCTGTGAATTCTATAATTATGGAAATCCTCAGCCCAGTTCTGAAAGAATGTTTGCTCCCATCCATAAGGTAGTGGAATGTTCCATCAGTCTCTCGTGGGAAAGTTAGGTCATAACTGTAAGTGTACCAGCAAAATTGAATTAAGCAAAGAGATTTCATTAGTATTTATAGCCAGAAGGCATCTGTAAAAGTACAGGGCAAAGAAGTTATGTGGAAGTCAAAGGAGAAAAAAAAATGGGTTTCTAGTGACAAAGGCGAATCTGAAAGAGATATAAGTATGTAATGAATAAGAGCTATTGAACGCACAGCAAAGAGGGAGTGGCAGAGATGTCAAATATTGATTTTCTTGTGTATGCCTTTGGACTACATATGTAATTGTTTGGATTTGCTGTCTTCGTGGAACAACAATATTTGTTGTCAAAGGTTAAAAAGCACGATGTGAAATAAACTAAAAACCAAGAAATGTGCTGGAGAATTACAATAATCCTCCCTGACTTTCTCAGTAAGAGTCTCTGTGTTTTCCTGTGTGAGGCATTTTTAATCTAGAAAAAGATTCTATTTTTTTCTACTGAACACAAGATCTTGGTAGTAATTATTATTTAAATTCTTTGATGGACTTTAGGCACCATTTAAATTAAACAAGCTTCACTACATCCTTATTTTATTGAGTGGATATTTTAAGCCTGGATATATTCCACCCTGCTGCAGTCTTTTTTAATCCGGCCCAGGTATGCTGATCCAGAGACAGATATGGGGCAGAGCTGCTACTGGCTCTCACTGTGCCCAGCCGCTCATGAGGGTGCCCAGGAGGGGTGGCAGGTTCTAGCCCTGGCCCACCACCCCAGCAGAGCCTCACAACAAGCTGGATTTTGAGATGACTACAAGAGTATGCTACCCACACGGCAGAGCCTGGCAAGCTACCCGTGATATGCCAGATACCAGTAACAATTATAGACCTCATTCCCGTGACCTGATGGAATGGTTTGAGGCTCTTTATGTTGCTGGAGCAAACAGGTACCCTTGGGCTTTATTTGCATGAGACAGGTCATATGGAGATGTTACTGGTGCCTGCTCGAGCAAATCGATGATGAATGGGAAGACAGTGATACAGTGATTTTAAGCCATATAGCTGGATTTCTTTCTCTTTGTTTTTTTGTTTGTTTCTTTTTGGATCACACTCAGTGATGCTCAGGGGTTACTCCTAGCTCTGCATTCAGGAATTACTCCTGGCAGTGCTCGGGGGACCATATGGGATGCCAGGGATGGAACCTGGGTCAGCCACATGCAAGGCAAATGCCTTGTCCTCTGTGCTATCACTCTGGCTCCCATATAGCTGGACTTCAAAGGACTTTATTTTTCCCCTAGATAGTAATGAAACTAATTAAATGCAATTAAAGTTAAACTGATATGAAAAATATGATGCCTATCTTTTTAAATAAATATTTCCATTAAATATTTTCTTTCTCAATACTAAAACTACAGAAAATTTCTTTCTGTATCTTAAAACCTAGATGAGTAAATAATAAAGTGTAAACTCAAGTCACCAAATACTTAAGCTACTGAGGTACCTAGGTTAGTGTTTTCCCCAACATTTCTACAGGTTATTTCCCCTTTTCATATTCAAGTCTTAACAACGAATGCTAATGGTTGGGACATTCTATTTAAATAACAGACTTTAGGCAAGAGTAATAATACAAAAAGGTAGGGTGCCAACCTTGGACAAAGCCAGCTGGATTTGGTCAGGCACCCACATCATCCAGAACTGAATTCTGAGCCCAAAGACAGGAGCAAGCCCTGAGCACTGCTAAGTATGGCCAGAATAATAATAATAATAATAATAATAATAATTAATAATAATAATTAATAATAATAATTATTATTATTATTATCATTATTATTATTATAGGACGCAAATACACCTGGCAGAGCAGATACCAGCTTTCCCGTTGCACGTGGCCACACAGTGGCCGCGCGCTTTACCTCCAAATTACCGTGAATATTCTACCCACCCCTCTGAGAAGGCCCCACAAGAAAATGAGAGTATAGCGCCCTCACGGCAGAGCCTGGCAAGCTGTCCAACGCGTGTTCAATATGCCAAAACCAATAACAAAAATGTTTATTTTCCTGACCCTGAAAGAGCCTTTAATATGGCAGCACTAAGAAAAGCAAACAAGCAGTGCCTGATAAAATTTCACGGCCAACCTAGGCTGGCAAAATGAAGTAGGGCTAAAATGACTGTCTGTACTTTCAATGCACATACCTGGCATCAGAAGCATATATTGAGGATCTGATGGTGCAAGCGCAAAAGATCAAGTACGACATCATTGGTCTGACTGAGACGAGGAGGCATCAGTCGCATCACGCTGTATTTGACACCGGAGAAGAATTGTTCCTTGGAACATGCAACGAAAAGAGGCATCGGTGGCATTGGTGTCCTTGTCAACACGAACATGGCCGTAAACATTGATTCATTTAAATGCCTAACAAAATGGATAGGACGATTACACTTGAAGAGATATGGCCCACTGCCAGCAATTTCTATCTTCATTGTCTACGCACCAACATCCACATACAAAGAAGATGAAATTGAGAAATTCTACACGGAACTGGAGGAGTTCTATAAAAAAGATCACACCTTCTACAAGATCATAGTCAGTGATTTTAATGCCAAGATAGGACCAAGAAGATCGGCTGAAGAACTCCACATCGGGACCCATGGCCGGAGAATGGAACCAACAGGGTGAGAGACTATCTGAGTTCATCATGTCCACCAAGACCATTCATGGGAACTCACAGTTCCAGAAGGCTGAAGAGAAACGTTGGACACGGGAATCTCCTGGTGGACAGTTCCACAATGAAACTGACCACATCATCTTCAATATATGGTTTTGTCTGTCCTATGTTGCTGTCGTCCCCAAATTCCAAACAGGATTGGACCACCGTCTCCTTCAGTGCAAAATTCTATTCATGCAAAGGGGAGAAAAGGCTGCAAAGTTTAAGAAGAGAAATCGCAGAACGACCACCAACTGGAAACTCTTTGGCACCATTGCAGCAACATGGGAAGATACCATCATTGACGACATCAATGAAGAATATAACCGACTGGTTCAGCACCTCCATGATTGTGCGAAGAATGCCGAGAGAGAGACAGACAAAAAAGGACGTCTGTCTTCAGAAACTCTCGAGCTCATTCACCAACATGGCAAGGTGCAAACATCAGGCTACCAAATGCTAACGTCCAAGCTTGCAAAGTGGTGCAGAGAAGCGATAAAAGAAGACCTCAAAGACAGAAGAGCAGAAATACTGGAAGATGCAGCAGAAGCCTGGAAAAGCATTCGCACCACCTGCCTGTCCTTCGCCAACTATAAGACCAAGATGACTGCCCTCCGACGCCCTGATGAATCTATCACATCTTCCAGAAAGGCAATGGAGAAGATTATCCAGGACTTCTACTCAGATCTCTTTGATAGCCATGTCCACCTGCCCACATACCAAATTCCACAGGATGGATATGTTCTCCCTTCTGAAATCCGACATGCCATCTCCTCGGTAAAGAAGCGAACAGCACCAGGCCCAGATAAAAGTCAGACCTGAACACCTGAAGAATCTGGCGTCGGGTACTCATCAATACACTAGCTCGGCTCTTCACACGCTACCTGTCCGAATGCAAGGTGCCCTCCCAATGGAAAATCAGCAGGACAGTTCTACAGGTCAAGAAGGGGAGACATTCATGACATCCGCAACTGTCGCCCCATCTGCCTGTTGTCCGTCATCTACAAGCTGTTTACACGAGTCATCCTGAACAGGATTGGCAGAACACTAGATGAAGGACAACCATGCGAGCAAGCTGGCTTCTGGAAAGGATTCAGCACAATCGACCATATCCACACGGTAACCAAGCTCATTGAAGTTTGTAGGGAGTACAAGATGCCACTCTGTCTCACGTTCATTGATTTACAGAAAGCCTTTGATTCTGTGGAGACTGAAGCAATCATCGAAGCCCTAGCCAAACAGGGTGTTCAAATGCAATACATCAAGATCCTTCGTGAGCTCTCTTACGGATTCAGCACCAGGATCTCACCATTCTACAAGGAAGTGATCATTGATGTCAAAAGAGAGGGGTTCAACAGGGTGATACCATTTCACCAAAACTCTTCAGTGCCACCCTCAAGAACATCATGCAACAATTAGAATGGGAAGGAATGGGAGTGAAGATTGATGGTCGGCAACTACACCACCTCCGCTGCGCTGATGACATCATTCTAATAACACCAAACATTAGCCAAGTGGCACAAATGCTGGCTGACTTCTACCGAGAATGTGGAAAGATAGGTCTACAGCTGAATCTGAAGAAAACTATGTTCATGAAAAATGAACTAGTTCCAGAGGCCCCATTCACTCTCAATGGAACAGACATCTCTGAATGCAGCAGTTATGTATACCTAGGTCGAGAAGTCAACATGATGAACGACCTAAAACCTGAGCTGTGCGGGAGGAAGAGAGCGGCATTGGAATGCCTTCAAAGGCATCGAAGAAATAGCTAAAAGGACAAAAGAACCTCCGGCTCCGGGCAATCTCTTTGACTCCACCGTTCTCCCTGCATTAACATACACCTCAGAGACCTGGGCCCTATGAAAGCAGGATGAGAATGCTATTCAGGTCTCCCAGAGAAAAATCGAAAGAGCTATGCTTGGAATATCACGCCTCACTCAAGTGAGAGTAAGTATCCGGAGTTCCGACCTCTGTCAGTATTCCAGAATCAGGGATGCTGTCTCGTTTGCCAAGGCTTCGAAAATCAGATGGGCTGGACATGTAATGCGATTGGAGACAACCGCTGGACTAGAATCATTACCGACTGGATACCACGGGATGTCAAAATATCATGTGGCCACCCACCTACAAGATGGCCAGACTTCCTTGTCAAGACCTTGAAGGAGCAGTTTGAGGCTCTTCATATTCCTCAATCAACCAGATGCCATTGGGCTACATTGGCATGTGATAGGGTCCAATGGAAATGTTACTGGCGCCCGCTCGAGCAAATTGATGAATAATGGGATTCAAGTGATCAAGTCATCAAGTGAATAATAATAACAATAATAATGATAATAATAATAAAGGAACATAAAGAGCCTCAAACCATTCCATCAGGTCATGGGAATGAGGTCTATAATTGTTACTGGTATTTGGCATATCAAATACGACACGGGTAGCTTGCCAGGCTCTGCCATGTGGGTGGCGTACTCTTGTAGTCACCTCAAAATCCAGCATTTATTGATGAACCGTGTGGGGCTGCTTGCAGCCACGTGAGCCGGGCTGTGATAGGCTGGTCTGCTGGGTGGAGTGCTGACGAGGGGGAAGTCTGGATGTGGAAAATGGAGGTCCTCATAGAGTGGGGCGGGGGGGTCGTCTGGCTTGTGAGGCTCTGCTGGGGTGGCGGGCCAGGGCTAGAACCTGCCACTCCCCCCCGGGCACCTCATGAGCGGCTGGGCACAGTGAGAGCCGGTAGCAGCTCTGCCCCCATGTCTGTGTCTGGACCAGCATACCTGGGCTGGATTAAAAAAAGACTGCAGGGGCCGGAGGCGATAGCCCAGCGGGTAGGGCGTTTGCCTTGCACGCGGCCGCCCCATGCCGGCCCGGGTTTGATCCCCGCGGGTCCCATATGGTCCCCGAGCACCGCCAGGAGTGATTCCTGAGTGCAGAGCCAGGAGAAACCCCTGAGCGTTGCCGGGTGTGACCCAAAAAAGCAAAAAATAAATAAATAAATAAAAAAATTTAAAAAAAAATAAAAATAAAAAAAGACTGCAGCAGGGTGGATCTCGATGAGCCGGGCTGTGATAGGCTGGTCTGCTGGGTGGAGTTCTGACGAGGGGGAAGTCCAGATGAGGAAAATGGAGGTCCTCGTGGAGTGGGGGTCGTCTGGCTATATGCTATATTATGTTCTATTCTATTCTATGCTATGGTATGTTCTATACTATTATCACTAACAGGCTTTTTCCATCTTTCAGAATACAATTTCTGAAATATAATTTCCAGAGACTCACAGACATGGGGCAGAGCTGCTACCGGTTCTCCTTGTGCCTAGTCACTCACAAGGCACCCGGGAGGGATGGCGGGATCTAGCCCTGGCCCGCCAACCCAGCAGAGCCTTGCAACAAGCCAGACGGCCCCACTCCATGAGGGCCACCATTTTCCACTCTGTTCTTTATGTTCCTGGAGCAAGCAGGTGCCCTTGGGCTCTACTTGCATGAGACAGGACATATGGAGATGTTACTGGTGCCAGCTCGAGCAAATCGACGATGAACGGGAAGACAGTGATACAGTTAATAATAATAATATAATCACCTGTATCACTTGTCCTCCTGTTGATCATTGAAGGGGTACCAGTAACATCTCCATATGTCCTATTATATGCTAGTGTAGCCCAAGGGCATCTGCTAGCTCCAGGAACATAAAGAGCCTCAAACCATTCCATCAGGTCATGGGATATGGTCTATAATTGTTACTGGTATTTGGCATATCAAATACGAAATGGGTAGCTTGCCAGACTCTGCCGTAGCGTGTGGGATACTCTTGTACTCTTGTATTCACTTTAAAAAATAAGAATTAAAATGCTGTTGGGGGTCACAATATAATAATAATAATAATAATCACTTGATCACTTGAATCCCGTTATTCATTGAATTGCTCGAGCGGCGCCAGTAACATTTCCATTGGACCCTATCACGTGCCAATGTAGCCCAATGGCATCTGGTTGATTCAGGAAATAAACAAAGGAATTGGGAACAGTAATGAGGTCTGTTGGGCAGAATCCCACAGAAGCAGAGTTACAGGATATGATTAATGAAGTAGATGCTAATGGTAATGGCACCATTGACTTCCCAGAATTTCTGACAATGATGGCAAGAAAATAATAATAATAATAATAATAATAATATTATTATTATAATAGGGGCCAGAGCAATAATACACTGGGTAGGGTGTTTGCCTTCTCTCTACCTACTCGGGTTCAATCCCTGGCATCCCGTATGATTTCGGGCACCGCCAGGAGTAATTTCTGAATGCAGAGCCAGGATTAACCCCTGAGCATCACCAGTTGTGACTAAAAAAAGAAATAATAATAATAATAATAGTAAAATAATTAAATAAATAACAAACTTCCATTTCTCTGTCTGGTTTTGTTCACTGGGGTCTTGAATAATATTTATTAAGATTACCTAGTTTTGAGGCCGGAGCGATAGCCCAGTGGGTAGGGCGTTTGCCTTGCATACGGCCTGCCCATGCCAGCACGGGTTCGATCCCCGGCATCCCATATGGTCCCGAGCACCGCCAGAAGTAATTCCTGAGTGCAGAGCCAGGAGTAACCCCTGAGCATCGCCGGGTGTGACCCAAAAAAGCAATAAAATAAAATAAAATAAAAATAAAGAAATAAAAAAAAAAGATTACCTAGTTTTCTTCCCATTTCTGGAAGTCTGGAAACCACAACAAAACACTCCAGGAGGAATTGACCCCCCCCTTATAAAACTACAAAGAGCACAAAGTGGAAAAAATGGGACCAGAGCGGTAGTACAGCGGGTAGGGTGTTTGCCTTGTACACAGCTGGCCTAGGTCCGATCCTCAGGATCCCATATGGTGCCCCGAGCACCACCAGGGAGTAATTCCTGAGTGCAGAGCCAGGAGTAACCCCTGAGCATTGCCAGGTGTGACCCAAAAACCAAGCAATAAAGTAAAATAAAGGAAGGGGCTGGGGAGATACAAGGTGCTTTCAGCATAGAGGCAGACAGGTCCGATATAACATATGGCAGAATCATCTCATTTAAGGCATGCAGAGAACAACCAGACAAGTTCCCGCTTTTCTTTTCAGTGTCTCACTTTTAACACTATTAAATACTCAGTAGCTAAATAACACTCAGTGACAGCTGGCTCTGAGCTCATCTTGCCCTAGTTTTTGTGTGTTTGTTTGTGTGTTTTGCTTTTTTGGGTCATACCCAGCAATGCTCAGGGTTACTCCTGGCTCTGCACTCAGGAATTACTCCTGGCGGTGCCCGGGGACCATATGGGATGCCAGGATTGAATCTGGGTCTACTGCGTGCAAGGCAAGCGCCCTACCCTCTGTACTATAGCTCCGGCCCAGCCCTAGTTTTTTTTTCTTGAAGCACATGGACCCCGAGGAGAACAGCTCCACTGCAAAGTGTTTACTTGCCAGAAACCAAACGTAATTCAATTGTCCTCTTTTCAGAAAAGGTTGCTGCGTCTTATCCATCATAAAAGTTCTTCCTAGTTCTGAAGAGCTATAGAGCCTGGCCCCTTGGCTTCAGTTGCTCTTGCTCAATACGATATTTGATTTCCGACCTCATCCCACTTCTCAGTGACTGGGTGCTCCTCACAAGGTCTCGACTCCCAAAAGGAGACATCAGCCATGTGCCCCCTCACCCCACCCATCTCTGCTCCCTCCTGCACCATGACAGAGTCCAGAACACGTGGTAGCAAAGCAGAACTACACTGTCCTGATGACACCAGCCGGAAACACTTCTTACCTGCCTCCTGGAGTTTAAAAGGAATTTGACCAAGACTTGAGTTGAGTGCTTTGGCCTCAGCCAACATGAACTTAGCGAGGGTCTCATGTCCCAGATGAGTCCTTTCCCCAACATGCTGGTGGGCAGCAGACAGACAATAGAAGTTGTGTGAGTCCAGGTCACTGCCCTCTGTGTTGCCTAAATAAGCATTAAGAGATTATGGTACTAATGTGTGCTTATGCCAGGTAAAAGGTTTCATTCATCAAGTCATCTTGAGATAAACCTGTCACCGGACAGAGGCGACCAGAAATCAAATGCTGTGAAAGTTCTGACAGATTGTTAAGTAGAAACCCTTTAGGATAGAATTTAATTTACTGTGATATTATAGATATTTATGCATCAATAGTCAAGTGCAGATTGAGTTCAGAGGTCAGCACCGGTATTTGAAAAATAAAAAGCACAGGATGAAACAAAAGGTGACAGTTACCTTTGTCTGAAATTAGGGTTCATTAGCCTAAATGGGACAGCCTCGGACTGATGCACACGGGGAGCTCAAGCAGGGCATGTGAAGTGCGGTGCAGTATTGGATAACACGCAAATCCAATTAAGGGACCTTCATTCTGTTAAAGACTCGTCTACAAAGAAGCAGGAAAAAAAAAGAAAGACAAACCCCAGTGCCAGCCACAGCACAGCCCAGCGGTAGATCTATTCGCATCCTGGCGCTGAGTTTGGGAGACTTAGGTTTGGTAATCAGACCGACCTGAGTTCAAATCACAGCTGTGCTACCATCAAGCTCCATGACTTTTGGCAAGAGACCTTGTCTGAGCCCTGCAGCTGGTCAGAAAGAGTGACTTGGGTGAGGGAGATAGGACGGTGGTTAAATTAGCGCCTGCTTTGCAGGTAGCCAACAACAGTTCAATCTCT